>BRYA01000553.1:34229-86071 GCA_030267965.1 Triparma columacea
TTAAATTTTAAAGAATGTTAAAAATCCCAAATGTCAGCTTACCCAGTAGAACTCCCTAATCTCGACATCCTGGGGCTCAGCCTGGTATGGTTGGGGTGGACTTAAAGGATCTTCTGTTGTCTGTCACTCAATGTCCCCGTCCAACGACCCCTCCGACGACCCCTCCGACTCACTGTTGTGGTCATGGTCACCTGAGAAAGGGTCAATAACAACAGCAGCAGCTGATCCTATCAACAACCTATGCTACGCCGGAACGAGCGATGGGGGGGGTGGAGTGTTTACAGCTTTAAACTGCACCGACGGTTCCTTCCTCTGGGAAGTCGACGTTGGGGGTGAGCAGTGGGGTACCTTGGGTCCTGGAGTTTCCCAAGATTCGGGGATGGTTTGCGTAGGGGTTGGGGGAGACGCTAATATTTTCAAGGACGTCGGGAGCAAGGTTACGTGCATGAGGCCGGGGACGGGGGAAGTACTTTGGGAGAAGGGTATCGGGAAGCAGATCCAGAGCCGGCCCTCCTTCAGTGATAGCTCGGTCTACGTGGGGGATTACAACGGGTGCGTTTACTCACTCGCGAGGGATGACGGAGCCGTTATATGGGAGAGGTGCTTCCAAGGTATCGGGGGCTCCACATGGCTGACGAACGTCGAGGGTAGCACGAGCGTGCTCATGCCGAGTGACGAGGGTGGAAAAATATTCGTTTTCGTCACTTCCTTTACGGGATTTCTCTACGCTCTTGACGGGATGACTGGGGAAATCGAATGGCAGGTTAAGCTGGGGAAGCCGTACGTACTGGGGGGGGGGGCGGCGTCAACGCCTTATGTTGATGCTGAAAACAGAAACGTTTACGTCGGAGGTCCCGAGGGCATTTGGGCGGTTGAGGCAGACACGGGGAAAGTTATCTGGAACCATGGAACGGATTCCATGTGTGGATCGAGCCCAACCGCTGTCGACGATGACGCTATTGCAATCGCCTGCGAAGACGGATACCTCTACTTGCTGGCTAAATAACCTCCACTCAGTTTTTCTCAAACTGTCTCTCTCCAAACTTGCCATTTCAATCCCTCCCCCAACCTCCTCCTGAACACAATAATCCATATCTAATCATGGGAGCGTCCGAATCGGACCTTTCTTCTGTGGATACTCTTCGCGACCAAATCAGTGCCTTGGAGGTCCGTTTATCGGGAATTTCCCAACAGCATCAAGATTTTGAGGTCTGGCCTGAAAGCAAGGACGGTAGGGTTTTGACTGTAAGTTGCTATCCATTTACTTTGCCCTCGTCCTCTTCCCTCAACTCACATCTACTTTCATTTTCCGTCCACCGTCGCTCCACCCACTCCTTCCTCCCTCCGCCCTTCCAACAGATCTGTGGTGCTCGACTCCAATGCCGATCAGATGTTTCAATTCTTACAGGTAAGCATCCTCTCGCGGACGTATCCGACCGTCCTTCTCGTTTTCACTTACACCTTTCCCTCTCTATCCGCCCCCAGGCCCTGTGATTGGAAAGGTGACATCCACAACTGCCCTGGTCCTCCTGGAGACTTCAAAGACCGTCGATGTTACAATGTATGTTTCCCTCGTCGACCTCGACGTCCCCAACGGTAGGGTCATAGCTAGCAGTAAGCAACGGTGTGAGGCAAGGAAGGTGAGAATAGGCACGACTTGTGGGCGAAGACTCATTCATCAAGCGAACTCAAAACCTCACCCCCCCCCCACCCCTGCCCTCGCAGCCCACCACCATATCAGTCTCTAACCTCCTTCCCGGGGAGTCCTATGTTGTCACCTTCTCTGGGGTCTCGAGGGAGTCGGCATCTACGAGGATAGGGCAGCTGAGGACGTTCGACCTGGAGGTGAGACATTCTTCTTTCAAAGCCGCCCCTACCCTATCTTATCCAACTATTGACACAACCCCCTTTTCGCGAATCGCTTCGCTTGTCTCCCCTTGCAGGACCGGTCGCTAAGGATCCTCTCCGTCTCGTGCGATTCCCCCGACAAGGTGCTTTCCGGCGAACCCAACATGTGGGAGACGTTGTCCGAGAGAGTCCTGAGGAAGGAGCTGCCTCCAGTGGATCTTATGGTCCACCTCGGCGGGCAGGTCAGTATGAAGAAGGCCTTCGAGGACTCCTGGGTGATACTCAAGAGGCACAGCGAGAGGTCCGACCTTGTCCCGGGAGAGTGGGCCTCGATCGAGGCCGAGGTGCTCGATCGCTTGCGCTCGGCTTACAGGTTCTCCTGGAACCTCCCGTATACACGGGAGGTCCTTGCCTCCTGCTCTCACCTAATGGTCTGTTCCGACAGGGACGTGTACCCCAACTTCACCCTAGATATGGATCTCTCGACCGACGTCGGCGGGAGGGTCACGACCACCCTCCTCAGGCTCGCTCGCAGGGTCTACAGGGAGTACCAGAGGGCGCTCTGGGATAGGGAAGACTTGGAAAAGCTGAGCGAGAAGGAAGATGAAATGGTTGCGAAGGTGACGAAGGTTTTCGAGGCTCGCAGGCGCAGGCTTGGCAGGGAGGAGGCACTAGCCAAGGCCGAGAAGAAGATGGTCGAGGTGAGATGGTGAAGACAACAACATAAAAGTTCGCGCCTGATAAATTACTATTACTAACACTTTCTCATCGCAGCTGCGGCAAAATCAGTTCGCCTCCGAGGAGGTCGTGGAGGCCGCAGCCGAAAGGCTCGAGGAGCTCGGTTACGAGCTTGACGGGGCAAAGGGGCTGGAGGCGATTGCGGCTAGTGAGATCGACTCTGTTGACTCCAGGGAATCGAGCTATCACAAATATGGCGACATTGGAGTTCTCATGATTGATAGCAGATGGAATAGAATTAGCAGTGATGGAACCCAGTCAATGAGCAAGCCGCTCATCAGTCCAGAGCAGCTCTTGATGTTCGAGGTAAGAATGAATGGACAAATGTGAACGGCATGGCAATTCTAAGCTCTAACGCCACCCTTACCTCGTCACAGTCTCAGATTGAAGGCAACAACCCGCCAAGGGCCCTCGTTGTCTGCACTGAGTTCCCCATTGTCGAAATGGACAAGACCGAAACAGTAAGTGTCCGCTGCGGGGGGGAGCACAACCTCACCGATTTCCACAGCTGCAACAGCAGCTTCGCCCTCAACCCCACCGTGCAGGCCAAGCTGCTGGAGATGATATTTGGCTGGAAGAAAAGGGAACGATTTAGGCAAGTGCTCCTTCTCTCCGGGGGATTATGTCACGGTCTGGACACGGTGGTGAAGATCAAGGGATCGGACTGGGCAATTCAGCAGGTTACTACTGGGCCGTTGACTGACAGGCCCGCAGATGTGCGCTGCAAAATGCTGGGTAGCGTGCTGGACGGAAAGTACGAGTACACACACACGCCTCTGTCGCACCAGCGGAACTACACGGAAGCCCTGGTAAGGGCCAAGTACGGGCAGAGTAGGTGAGAACGGGCAGAGAGCAAAACAGCAGAAAGCAGAGCAGTCAACACGTTTTCTTGGTATCTTACTCAACAACACACTCGATTCACATTTGCAGCACAATTCATGCTCAGCTCATTGGGCAGTACTTTGCGAGGGTCGGCTGCATCTGCGGACCCATCATTGGCAAGGTTACTCACGAGTCTGCAATCGTCTTGATTGAAGTTGACAATGAGGCCCCGATCACATGTATGGTAGCCGACGTCCTGAGCGGGGCTGTTTTGAGAATTACCAAGCTTCTTCCGGCGAAAAAACCATTCGCATTCGTATTTGATGGGTTGGAAAGCGACAGGTACTATGTCGTTCGTTTTGAGGGCTTCGTTAATGCCGATGACCGCATGGGAAGCTTTACTACCGGCAAGGACTACTCCACGAATACTCCGTCGGATTACTCCCTCAACCTTGTCTTCATGAGCGGTGAGAGGGGGAAGATTGGAGGGGGCGGAATAAAGTCCCTGCAGACCTCGACGTCGGAGGAAAAGAAGGACGAATCCTCCTCGGCGCTGCCATCTTCGGTCTGGGGAATGCTCACTGACATTTCGCGACACCCTTGGTGTGGCGTTGACTCGGTGATTCACTTGGGCGGGCAGGTTGACATGGACACTGCGACGAACGGCGCCATTGCCCTTCTTGCTCGTGCCGAGAGGGAGGTGAGCTGGAGTGGTGTGCGTTGACACTTTACGATGATAGGTCGTCGCCCTAGTTGGTTATCCTGCCGCCTGTATTCTAACCCTTTTCGGAATTCGCTACGCTCATCGCCGTATCGCAGGACGAAGGTTCGCACTCCCAGAAGCAGCTCGTCAATGAGGCTCTCGATATCCTTAGGGAGGCTTACCGAACGAGCTGGAGCCTTCCCGGGACGAGGGAGGCCCTTTCGATGGGAAGCCACATAATGCTCAGGGGTGCGCTCGATTTTGGCAACCTTTTGATGGGGAGAAAGGGGGGGGTGAATCAACCTAAGATTTCAGGAAGGTCCAAGAGGACGCTTAGAACCCTGGTGAAGCAAGTGTACAGGGAGGTGAGAAGATTTGCGACAAGAATAAGCAGGAACATGGCAATTCTAAGTTACTCACGCAATCTTCGCTCTGCTCTTCCCAGTACCAACGTCAGTTGTGGGACCCGGATGGCGTCGCGGACGCTCCAATGCTCGGTTGCTCCGAGTCTGGAGACGAGGAGAATGGAGAGTGGCACTTCCATCAGTGGGGCAACGTGGGCGTTTTCTGTATGGACGTCAAGGAGACGAAGATCTGGAAGGGCAGGAGGTGAGACGATAGGCCCCCCTCATCAGATACTGTGGCAGATACTAACTCGACAACCCTCGCCAATGCTCTCATCGCTCGTCACAGTGGGGGTAAGGACAGTGACATGCCCCTCATAAGCGATAAGCAGTGGGCGAGCTTCAGTGATGCCATTAGCGTTGAGACTCTGGGGACGCTCATCATATGTTGCGAGGTTCCCTTCGTTAGTGATAGCATCGGAGACGCCAGGTACAAGGCCACCGACCCGGCGCACTCTCACCTGGTAGAACATTGGCCTTACCACGGGAGCGAGCTAATTAGGTTGCTCAATGGGCTGTTCGAGTGGAAGGGAGCCCTGCCAAACAGGGAAGTTCTCCTTCTCTGCGGAGGAATCTCAGTCGGAGTCGACTCCATGCTGAAAAACACGACCCTTGGGAGTGATATTAGGCAGATTATAACGGGTCCTGCCGCTGCCGAGTGCGAGACCGACCTCTGGGCGGAGAGGACAGGGGTCTTGAACGACAGCATAGCGTACGAGCACGGACCAGTGACGACGGTACACAACTGCGTCCTCCTGCAAGCCACTGGTAACGGGCTCGGAGGCAGCACGTACGATGCGAATGTTACTTCTGCTGTCGACATTTATGGCCACATTGGAGGGAGGAATGGATTGAAGAGGACGCCTCACTTCCTGGGAATGCTCCACACTGACAAAAAGAGAGGTGGAGGGGGGGATGTCACAATGATCCAGAGCGGAGGGAGCGAGGAAGAGCTTGAAGAGCAAAGGTGGGTGCTGAAGGGGGAGAAACGAAGCAAGAACGAGACTCTATAGCATCGAAATACAGATGTTAACCCAACCTACCTACCCCTCCTCCACCCCTCCAGGTTCGCCCTCAACCTCATCCTGCTGAATCAAGTGATGGAGCGTGAGGACATTAGAGTCGGATTGAAGGCGGCCTTCAATCAGCTGCACTCCGGGGATAGCAAATCCTTCGACAACCCTGGGGACTTCGCCAGGGCTGCCGTCAAGGTTCTCACGAGGTACTACTACAACGCCCCCGCCGCGCTCAAGGACGTCGCGCTTCCTCCAAACCTTTATCTTATCGAGGTGGTGGCTACGATGTGGGAAGAGGGAACGATAGGGATCGAGGACAAGGTCGGCGATGATGCGTTGCCATCAGGGAAGAAGAAGACAGCGGAGGAGAAGCAGGCTGAGTGGGATGCCAAGAGGGGAGGGGGCAAAAACTGGAACGTGCCCCTGGCCCTCCTTAATGCGAATGGGTTTGTCAAATTCGCTCACGAAGCCTTCAAGAATGCTCTCATTGTGAGGATGAACCTGCTGCTCAAGAAAAAGTCGGAAAACATGAAGATGTAATAAAAGGTGTCGCTTGGGATGAGGCAAAGTTGCAGATGATTGCATTGTGTATATTTACCTTTATGCGGCGGAGGTGGAAGGCTTGACGTAGATGTCGACAGTTGACTCCCCGAAAGGCCCCATGCTGACAGTCTCTTGGTGATCAAAGACGGTGTAGCCCTCCGACTTGCAATCTCCAGCAGTGACACCTCCGAACTGGGAGAGGATGGTGGAGTGGGGGTGATAATTAGTGGAATAACATTGAGAAGACATGCGGTTGTTACAAGAACCCGTTTCTATTTGTTCCATGGACTTTTTTGGGTTCTCACCTTCTCAGCAAAGGGAGCAATTGTCGAGGATAGGCATAATTCGCCGCCTGTGAATGGAGTGAGGGGGTCGGGAAGAGGGTCAGGGAGGTTGGAAATGGTTAAGTTCTTAGGCCAGCTCGGCAGAACTCTTACAGGAAGCGTCATCAATTTTATGCTCAACCTTGCAATCTGCAAGGATTTTTTCGAGTTCGTTGCTTGCCTTCTCGGTAAAGAGAAACCCGTCCTTGAAAGCAAGGGTCGAAGTGATTAAGGAAAGGAGGAGGATGAACTGCATTTCTTGGATCTTTTTTGGCCAGCTTGGGGGACTGGGAGCCTGGTGGCCTTTCTGATGCAAAACCAACCAACCATGTCTGCAATCACTAGCGAAGCTGTGCAGCCTAGATGCTACGAGTTGCGATACTTTCCACTCATGGCAAAGGTATGTATGTTGCGAAATATTGGTTGGCTCATAATATATGCCTAGTCAACGAAACATTTTCGTTGACGACCTCGTCCTCACCCCACACACCTCCCTTTCGCGTCCCTCTTAGGGTCTAGGTCCCACTCTTGTACTTGAACACTCGGGTGTGGAGTGGAAGGGGAATGCCTCACTTCCTTTCTCAACGAAAACAGAATGGAAGGACTTGAAGCCGACAACTCCATTCGGTCAGCTTCCTCTCCTTTCGGTCGTAGAGAAAGGGGTGACCGTTTTTCACGTCGCACAGACGACTGCGATAATAAACTACGTTGGAAAGGTCTCTGGAATAGAGGGCGAGAATAATTTATTTGCTCTCTCTCAGCAGCTCCTCGCCGAGGTGAGAAGGGATTAATAGCGACACGGACACAAACCTCCTGCGATACGTTTACATACATCCCTAAACCCCTTAACTCCCCTCCCCCGCTGTCCCCCCCCTCCTCAGGGTGAGGACATCTACAACCTGATGGTCAAATACGTCCCCACTCTGTACAAACGCCTCTCGAGCCCTGGGATAACCACGACCAAGGGAACTCGGTCGGATTACGACCACTTTTTCTCCGAGACACTCCCGAAACACCTCACTCAGATCCAAACTCTCATCACAACTTCCTCAAGGCAAACCCACTATGAGGGGGAGGGATTCCTGCCCGGCGAGCTGTACCTCTTTTCAATAATCCACCAAGCGTGCTTGGTTGCTCCTTTCATCGCCCTGTTCCCTGATCTGCAAGCATGGTACAGAGCGATCTTGAACAGCGAGAGCACCCAGAAGGTCTTGTGCGGAGAAAGCAAGATGGGGGTGCTGAACCAATACTTTCAGGCTGACGAAAGCGACGATGTCTGCAAAGTGGCTGACGAGAGATCGTAGCAGGCTAACTAAAAGCGTGCTTTTTTTGAAGAACGATTTGATTCACACACCTTTTAACTTTTTTAGGAGGTGTTTTACCATCCTCTCCGCCCCCTCGCTATTCTGCTTCGCAATTTGAAGCTTAATAAAATCTGGCAAGCTCCCCGCTGGGTCCACACAAACGACAGTTGTCAGCACAACACCGTTTTGACAACCCTCATATTTGCTATATGCGAACTTAGTTTTCGCAAGCACGTCCTTTCCTATCCTCGCTTTTTCAGCAGCCTCGACATCCTCCAATCCTTCGCTAGTGCTCAAGCTGACGTTAACATTCTCCCCTTCATCCAAAGTATGAACTGCCTCAAAACTGCACCTGTTGGCAGTGAAGACGGGGGTCTTTATGTGCGTGTACATGACGTACGAGCCCTCTATTTTTAGGTCCACTTCCAACTCTTGGCAGGTTAGAATAGGGTCGATGATCTTCATGTTCGAAGGATAAACATCTCGATGTGAGAATTCACGAAAGTCTTCAACAGTAAGACCAACAACCTGAAGGGGGAGAGGGGGAGGAAGAGAGGAGGGGGGTAGAGTTGGGGAGGGTGTTAGCGTGTGTGAGGTGCATATATATATATATAGCATAAGGGTTACGGCGCACCCTCTCCCCTCTTCACTCACCTTAATGACACTGATTGTCAAGGGTGTCCCATCTTGTGAACCGAGCCATGTGTTGACTTTGAGCTTTCCGGCGTCTTTCTTAAAGTGAGTATAAGATTTTGTCTCTCGTGCTGCGATATGTTGCTCCGCCAAGGCACAGAGCTTATCCCTGATGGTGGCATGGGAGGAGACGGTATCATCGGAATTGTTGGATTTTCTGATGGTATCGGATCCTTTGTCCTTTAAGAACGCAGACATTAGGAACCCCTCCCTACAGTTTCGCGTATTGTGAAGAGTATTAAAGGGTTTTAAGTGGCGTGCGTGTAAAGTGAAGCTGGGGACAAAAGCAATAATATGATTGACAAAAGTCTCCTGAATATAATTCTTAACCCCAAAACATGCTCCGGTTTTTAGCTCTGTTGTTCAGCCTATTTGTTAGCGTCGCATTAACGATGTCCTTCACTTCTCCTCGCTTAACTCCCCGTTTAAGCTTCTCACTTTCAGCTCGAGTAAGCCGAGGATTGTCAAAGCGCCTCACAAACTCCAGGCCTCAGCTAGATGATCCATTCAACCTATATGTGAAAGCAGGTCCAAATGGAGAGAGTGTGGGAGATTGGTAAGTTTGAATTGTGGCTATGAAGCAGAATATCACCTCAAGTCCCTTCGATGGCCGAGGTCACACCCAACTTCACATTCTCAGTCTCCCCTCCAATAATCCTTCTAACTTCGTCCCCCTCTCCGTCAACCCAATTCTAGCCCGTTCGCACACTACGTCCGTTCAGTTCTAGCCTCCAAGTCCATCCCCTACACCCTCACTCCCTGCACTGCCTCCACCAAGCCAACCTGGCTTACAAAATACTACGATGGGACCATGCCAGCGCTCCGTCACGGTTCCGAGGCTTACGTAGAGTCTAGAACGATCGCCGATTACTTGACTTTCTTCTTCCCAGATGAGGGAATGTCATTAGAGGTTGGTGAACACTTTGAGGGGGCCTCATTTGCGACTGAGAATTTCTTCTCCTCGCTCGCCAAGTACATCAAGAAGGTAGAAGACGACGATGCTGAGCTTTCGGACCTCAAGGCGTCCCTCTCTGCCCTAGACGCTCATCTCACCTCAACCGGGACAGCCTACCTAACTTCAGACGAGCTGTCTTTGTTGGACCTTTCCCTCGCCCCCCAGCTCCATCACATGGCAATCACGCTTGACGCTTTCAAGGCTTCCTCCTACCCCGCCTCCTCGGCGTTCGAGGAGTTCAAGGAGGTCAAGAAATACATAGACGTCATCACGAAGGAGAGGCCGTTTCTAAGCGCGAAGGACTACGATGACGAGGTCGTGGTCTGGGGGTGGACAAAGGCGAGGGGGGAATAAATTATATACACAGCTGTACGTGTGAAAAAAATCGCGCTAAATTTGTTTGAAAGGGCTTCAAAAGAAGATCAGATTGTCCTTGACAGCAGCTTGACACTATTTCCATCATGATCCTGCTTGTCGCCCTCGTTCTCCTAATTTCCCTCCTCTCTGCTCATTCTCTCGATGTCAAAGCGCCCAAATTTACCGTTTCGCTGGATTCTCCTCCCCAGGAGAGATGGACAGAGCCTGGTAAGACCTATCGAACTGATAATCTTTGGGATTAGGATGCATGGACTATTATTACGTCAAGGGTGCCCAAGTAGACGTCGTTCATAAGAAGTCTGGGCGTCGTGTACTGGCATATCTTCACAAACACGGTTAGGGTCATAAATCACTAACCCCCCCCTCCTCATCCTACTCAGTATCGTATATGATCGACACTTACGGCTTCGATCACAGCTTCAAGAATGTCCTTGACTACGTGGACTCTCTCATCCCAGAGCCCCTCCTCCTCAAGCTGGAGCCTGTCTTCCTCAAGGTGATGGACTCCTTCCCCGATGAGTACGCCACAGAGATCAAGGGAATATGGAACGCTATTGACGGGAAAGGTTACGGTGACAGGATCACGGTCGGCCAACTTGCGGCAATCAACCTGATGTATGAGCTCACAGTGTTCTGCACGAGCGTCCTAGCTGAGGATCCCGACGGTAACATATACCACGGTCGCAACCTCGACTACGGCATCTCAGGCCTTCAGAACCTCACTGCCCAAATCGACTTCACCTCTGGTGGATCTGTCCTTTACACAGGTACCGAGTTTGTCGGATATGTGGGGCTCCTGACGGGAATGAAGCCCTCCGCCTTCTCCTTCTCTGTCGACCAGCGCGAGATGATTGACCAGCACAAGAACAACCACAAGGGCTGGGAAGCCTTCAAGGGCGTGATCGAGAACATAATATCCGGAGTTGAGGGGGGGAAGCCTGTCGGGATGTTCCTCCGAAAACTCGCTGAGGAGGGCTCGGACTTCTCAAACGCGCTCGAGGTTGTCTCGAAGGAGAACCTGATCGCCCCCGTGTACATAATGCTCGCTGGTACCGCATCCGGCGAGGCCGCCGTCGTAACCCGGAATCGTCTTCATCCCGACGATCAGGTCGGGGAGGGTGTTTGGCCTGTCGACGTCACCAACGGTGCATGGTTCCGGGCCGAGACCAACTACGACCACTGGGTCGACGTCCCCGATACGGACAACCGCCGGGGTCCCGTTAACCAATGCATGATAGAGCTGGGATTTGAGAACGTGGGACTGGAGGGGATCTACGATTGCTTGTCAACCCCCCCTGTGCTATGCGACGGGACGGTTTACACCACGCTCATGCAACCCAAGGAGGGCAGCTTCGAGACTACCATCAGGAACCAAGAGTAAATTTAAATCCGATCGTGACACTGTCAAAAATCGTTTTGTTTGTCAAACGGATAGGTAATTGTCTTGTTACTGCTCCCCCCACACACACATCTTTCACCCCAACCCAAATGCCCTCTCTTTTTCCCAAATGTCCCCTCACTCCCCTTTCTGCTTAATGGTGAAGCAGTTGATATCGAGTTTCTCACACAGCTGCCCAATAGTTTTCTTGCTCCAGTACACCATCCTTCCTCCCTGCCACATGCACAGTACCAGCAGCGTCCTCTCCCCGTCCTCGGGGGACTGGAACTGCATGCTCCAAGCCACTAGGGCGAGGGGGAGGATGTCAGGCTGGAGGGTGGCGAAGGTCATTTGGGCCATGGAGAATACGATCATCTTGTTGGTTATGTGGGAAAAGAGGAAACCCACGCTCAGAATTACCAGGCGGAGGTTAGAGGTAAGGACAGTTGGAGAGGAGATGACTAAGAACATGGAGGATAGAGCTGCGAGGAAGGGGGAGAGGAGGTGACCGAGGGAGATTATTCCTGCAGCGGAGACTGTCTTTTTGAGGCTTATGGTAAGGAGGACGGCGTTCATGGCGATCCAGCCCCAGATGAAGAGCTCGTTCATTTTCAGTCCCCCAACAGGGGAGGGAGAGTTGAACAGCTCTGACGGGTCGACAACGCCCAGGCCCTGAAGGACCCCAAAGACGAGGGAGAAGAGAGCGGTTCCGTGGTTGACCTCGGTGACCCCGAGCTCGCCGAACTTGTGGGGTAGCTCGTGGGTGTGGTACTCCTGCCACTGCGCCGTGAAAAACGAGAACTGCAGTACCACCTGCCCTGCGACCGCGATGGTCGTTGGTCCAAGATTAAGGACTGCCATGACGCTTGAGATGTGCGCGATGTTGCAGACGCAGTCGCACCCATGGTCGAAGAGCTGTCCTAGAGGGCTCGAGGTTCCGGTGCGGCGGGCCTGCTTACCGTCCATGCAGTCGAGGGTGTAGTACGCCCAGGTGCAGAAGCCGTTGACAATCAGGACCCAGTAGGGGGTCGCGTTGGGGGTGAAGAGGGGGTTGTAGTACCACGTTAGCAGGAAGGACGTGAGGCAAAACATCCCCCCAGAGGTGGTGACGAGGTTGGGGGCCATCCACATGGGAAGGACCTCCACCCACTTGTTCCAGAAGGGGTTCATCCAGTTATCGAAGCTAGTGTTGCCCCCCGCGACGTACTTGTGGATGGCGATATTCTCCGCACCCTGCTCTGTCAGGACTCCCCCCTTCCTGGTGGGCGGATTCTCGTAGAGCCAAGAGTACTCTGGGTCGGCCTTGATCTTGACCTTCTCCCCCGATGCCTTCTTGGTCTTCTTCTTGATTGAAGCAGCGGAAGGTGTCCTGGAGGGTGTCCTGGAGGTTGACCTTGCCGACCTTGCTGATGACCTAGCAGCAGTAGGTGACTTGGACCTTAAGGAGGTGGACTTCTTGGTGGAAGACTTCTTGGGGGTCCCTGCCTTCTCCTTCTTCGGTGTAGAAGTTTTCTTTGGGGTAGAAGCCTTCTTTGGTGAGGCGGCCTTCTTTGGTGTAGCAGACCTTGAACGTCCCTTTCCCTTTGGGGGTTTAGATTTCTTTGCTGATTGAATTAGTCGTGATACTAATTCAGCTTTCTTGCCGTTTTTGGGGACATCGAATGCATCACACTTTTCCTGTGTTGAAAGAATGACGAGCAGAAAAGGAAATTGGTGAGAAATTGCGTATAGAGAAGACATCTTAAAGGTCTTTGGAGGTTCGAACAAAAAAGCGTCAAGGGAAGAAATCATCAGAAAGACGATTAAATTCGCGAACGACACTACACCGAAACGCATCCGACAAT
This sequence comes from Triparma columacea, assembly GCA_030267965.1. Lineage (NCBI taxonomy): Eukaryota > Bolidophyceae > Parmales > Triparmaceae > Triparma > Triparma columacea. Next base: position 47,179 of record BRYA01000553.1, read on the forward strand.
AGGACGCCTCACCTTGAGCTCCTTTACGGTGAGAGAAGAGAAGTCCATCTTATATAAAGAATGCTGGAATGCACTCCAGAGCTCAAAATAAATCAGTGCCTTTCTGCCCTTCATAATTACCAAACTCAATCCTCCCTCTCACCCTTGAACCCCCCCGACACTGCCCCTTCAACCCAATCCTCCGAGATAGTTCTAACTACTCCGTAACTGTGCCACAACCTCCCTTCCCCAAACAATTCCTCCCACCCCACCCCCCGGGCAAACCATGCCTTACCCACAAATCCTTCTCCTCCTCCTCCTCCTTCTCCTCAACATCCACTCTGTCGCTGCCGAAGCTGAAGTTATGAGAATTTATGTCATCACGGGAACGAGTCTAAATAATCGCTTGGCGGACATTTTACGGAGCGTACCAACTCAGACTGAAAAAGGGGAGGTGAGGATGGGAATTTGGCGATGCTGCAGCGATGGTGATCCTGGACTGATGTCGGGTCATTTTTTGGCTCCATCTTGACCCAAATTTTACACGAATGCAGGCCCAGTATTGAACTGAACCACTAACCCTCGCCCTTACCTCAACCTCGCTCTCCGCAGAGCATCAAAGTAGAACGAATGCCTCTCTGTTTCGATCCCAACCCCCCTCAAACCATACCTACGTTCCAGTCACTCAAAAAGCTATACCAGGCAAAGAATTATCCTTACCCTGTCCCTGAAGCTCACACCTGCTACTCTCCCAATCACCTCAATCCCTTTCCCCATTCCTCCACTGTCGTAACTTCCCCTGAATACGCCCACAACATCCTCTCCGCTTCCCGCGTCGTCGTAATATACCCTGCCGTTCTCGACCTTTCATCTCGTGACCCCATAAAAGCCGGTCTCGATCTTGTTCGTTCCGTCCCTTCCAAGTTACTTTCCCCCTTCCTCACAATTCCCCCCCGCCCCACTCTAGTCGTAATGCTCGAGCCTGCAACTCAGAACGCGAACACGCTAGGGTTAGGGTTACTGATACCCTTCCAGACCCTCTACCCCAACGCCCCTACCATCCGAGCGCCATCCCTTCAAAAAGCAGCACTACACACCATCAGACACGCACTCCTACCCCCACTACCACACTACCCTCAAGACATAACCATACTCCTCCCCCATATAGTAATCCTACTAGCGTTCTGGGCTGCGGTGTTTGTGCTCTGGAAGGCTGGTACGTTTTACGTGACGGTGCTGCAGGGAATGCTGGCGGAGCTTACTAAGGAGTACCAGGTCAATGAGGAGAAGGACAAGAAGGATAAGGCTACGAACGACGCGACGGGGACCAGCTAGGGCGCAGTATTTATATTATATTTTTGGCAAGAACGAATAAGTGAGAGAGAGTACTTTTTTCACTATCTTTTGTCATATTCATATATTCTTTTACGTGACCTATGGTGATTCCTTCTCCCCCCCCCTAACCAAGTACTGCCTACACCAGACTTTCCCATCCCCCTGTTTCCACCCCACCCTCCTGCTATCCTTCATCCTAACCCTTCCTGACATTTCCGTCTTCGGTGAAATGATCCATATTTCCCCACCCTTTAATTCCCTCTTTGCAAAAACCCCCAGCCCATCCCAAGCCTCTTCAATATCCCTCCCGTTGCTTTTCAATATCTTCCCACCCCAAGGTGGGTTAGTCAAGCAAATAACCTCATCCCCTTCATTCCTCTCCTTCAAAACCATATCCTCAACAGGCCCTTTAAAACCTCTAACCCCAGCCTCTTGGAAGCCAGCGTTCTCAATAGCCTCCTTCATAATCCTAACATTATTCCCCACTAAATCCCCCCCAACATACCTGATCCTAAACCCCTCCCTATCCCTTCCCAAACCCTTCATAACCTCATTCCAAACCTCTTCCCCCTCCACCCATTTCCCGAAGCATGGTACCCACCCAATATCCCTAACTCTACCCTCCATCCAGCTCCCCCCAATTTCAAGTCTAACAGCTTCTAATAAAACCGTCCCACTCCCGCACATAGGGTCTACAAAAACACCTTCCAACCCTTCCTCCCAAACAGCGTCTGCCAGTAAATGGAAACCGGATTTTACTAAGAGTGCTGAGGCTGTTGTACTACGGAGTGAACCGGGGTGGGTTATTGAACGGTAGTCTCGGAGGAGGTTTGTGGCGGTGGAGGATATTATATTCAACATTATCGTTACCGACATTTGGGAAGGGGAGGAGGAGGAGGAGTTTAGGGAGGAGGAGTTGAGGGAGTCTGAGTATCGGTCATCCGAGTATCTGTCATCAGAGTATCGGTCATCCGAGTATCGGTCATCCGAGTTCTCAGAAACTACGACAACAACACTTGTTGTAGGGTCGTCAAGATCAGCAACAACTTCCATCTGCTGTCTCCCTATGTTCCCGTCGGATCTCTTCTTGAGTGCAGAATTAACAGCGTGTTTAACAGTAACCATAGTTTCAACCCCTTTATTCAACCCTTCAATATACCCCCCTTTTATCTCCACTTTAATCGTCCTCTCACTACCTACGTACGATGACCAGTTTATGTTTGAAACTACGGAGTGTAAACCCTGTGGTGTTGATGGGGTGGAGGTTGTGACTAAATATAATAACCAACGTGAACCGACGCAGTCTAACATGGAGAGAAGGTAAAGAGGGTATAGAGGTCCGGTTATTATACAGGCGTTTAAAGGATTGGAGGAGGTTGATTGAGAGGTTATCGTTATGTAGTTTGTGGGCGTGTTGTTGTCTGACTGCTTGCTGTTGGTGGGAGATTTTTGGTCATCATTTTCTTCATAGTTTAGCTCATATTCAGGTTCGTTTTGATCATAATCAGCATCCTCTATATCAATAACCTTAATGGGTGTTCCAATAACTCTTATGCAGTTGTTCTGGAAGCTCTCCTTGTTTATAATGTGGATTAAATGTGTCTTTAATACGTCACTAAGTCCACTAGGTGTAGGTACTTTGCATTTTATTGCACGTGTGAATGATGGTGTGTATGATGTTGTTGTAGATATTGATATTAAGACTATGATAATGAGGAGGATAGGAATACTAGAGGCGACAATGGTGTTTGTTATGTTAGTCAACATGAAGAGATTTCAACGCGTGCTCCTCGTTTCTGTGTAGCATATCAAGCACCCCACGCAAGCGCTGGAGATGGTACCCATGCGGTCGCCGCAGAAGCAACCCGTGCGGTCGCCACAGAAGCGCCCCATGTGGTCGCTGCAGACGGAATCCATGCGGTCGCCGCAGAAGCGTCCCATGCGGTCGCCATAGATGGAACCCACGCGGTCACTGGAGATGGATCCCATGCGGTCGCCACAGACCGGCGCACGCGCTGCAGCTGCCGCGGCTGCCGCCCGACAAGCTTGAAGCCAAGGGCCAGGCCCTCAACGAAGGATTTCAACTTGTGCTCCTCGATTCCGTGTAGAATATCAAAAGTCCCCTCCCCTACCACTCCCTGAATTCGAACTTACCTTGGTCTTGTCAAGCGTACTAGAATCATGGCTTCCCGACCTCGCTCAAGTGAACTACAATTAGGGGTTATAAGGAGAATATGAGGAGATTTACGCTTAATTTGATGATATGGTGATAATATAGCAATGATGTAGCAATAATATACTGATAATAACGTTAATTACAACTTATATCAGCCTCTCTCAAAGTTGCATTCCAACAGGAGTCCGCGCAAGTCATTTCCAGATTCTGGCATTCTGGCCTGGACCTGGAAACCAAACAAGTTGCCTCCTCCTCTCAACATCACGATAGACCTATATTGTTTGAATCCTCCCTATACCTCGCTCCTATTTCCCGCTCCTTCATTTATCTCCTCTTCAACAACTCTCTAAAAGCCATTCAATCCCCCTCCCCCCCAACTTCACTCCTGAACTTAACTTCTTCTTCCCTCTCTCCTCCTTCTAAAACATGCTTCGTAAGCCCCCCACAACATCTCTCCCTTCCCGTCTCCGTACATCTTCAAAAGATACCCGTCTCCCCTCAACAGACTTTAGAAACATAGCTATTATCCTAATCTCAATCTTCCTACTATTCCCACTCGCATTTATACTATTCACAAACCATAAAAACAAACTACAAATAACCTACCCCCGTACACCCAAGCTTCGTGGTGGTGGTGGTGATGTTATAGATGTAGATTGTGTGGTATACTGTCATTGGGGTGGGAGAGATATTGGGTATCTTAATATGGCTGTTAGTAATTTAAGAGACATCGGTATGTATAAGGGTGATGTTTACGTTGTTACTGACGATAAAGATAGAACTATAGGTGGGATGAATGAGGGATTGTATGATGTCCTCGAGGTTAAGGATGAGGACAAGATAGTAGGGAAAGCTCTCAAGTCTAAGGTCCTCGAATACTTACCGGAGAAGTGCGTTAATGTTATCTACCTTGATACCGACGTTTTCTTCACGCAGGATACACTTAGACCGAAGGAGGACTATTACATAGATGTTGACGATGTCAAAACAGATACGAATAAACCTACGTCCACATCACAGCCTCCAGAACCCCTCCCTAAACCGACAGGTCTACGTTACGAGTTATCAGGTTGTTTCAGCTCCCTCTCATCAACAACATCAGGCTCCTCACATGCAGTTGCATGCATGTTCCTAGATGCTAAAGGTCATGTAGCAGGTTTCTGTTCTGGTTGTGATAAATGGCATACAGGTTTCATCGGACTTCGTAGAGGTAGTAGCGAAGGCCTTTTAAAGGAATGGGGAGATGGTATTAAAGGGGGGGAGGGGGGAATTACTGATCAAAGTGTTATGGATATAGTTATGAAGGATAACGAGGATTGGAATGGGGTGGTTTTGGGGTATGATAAAATGGTTTTCATGAGGGACTATATTAGAATTAAGATAGGGGTGGGGGAGGAGATTGAACTACAACATTATACAGGACTTGGGGAGGGGGGAGGGGAATGGAACGAGGTTATATTGGAAAATTTAGGGATGGTTGTAGGGGATTACGTAGGCCAAGGAGGAGCTGACAGACGAGCGGAAGGGCAAGTCAGAGAAGAAGGGGGTGGCTTGGGGAAGGGAATCCGAGGGTGCGGTACGATGAAGTAAAGTGTGGAGATTGAGAAGGAGGTTATGAGGAAGATACTACTTGAGGGGGATATTGAGGGTATTGTTAACAGCGTTAGGGGAATGTGAAGGGGGGGAGGGTAAATTTAAAGAGGTGAAGGGGTTTTTATTTTGTTGTTTTGAAACAGCGAAGTAGTTAGGTTATGGTACATTACGTGGTTTTGAACCCGTCAGTGGTGTAGGCAAATTTGGAGAGAGAGGAGGTAACGGAGGAGGTAACGGAGGAGGTTACTTTGCGAGTTTGTAATGCATTTTCAATTTGGATAACCTAAAATGAAGCCCTTGACAGCGCAGCTCTAACGGTACCTTCAGATCTTATAAAGACGCTCATGGTAAAGAGTTATAGGCATTTTAACCCTCCCCGAATGTCACCGAACCCAAATCTCACCGAACCCGAACCCGAATCTCACCGAACCGAACCCGAACCAGACAGGGAAGGGAGGGAGAAGGGGAAGAAACAGAAACAGAAACAGAAACAGAAACAGAAACAGAAACCAGGAGGGGAAAGGGAACTATACAGGGAAGGGGAACGAACCCACGACAGAGAGGGGAAGGGGAAGGGAAGGGGACCAAAGCCAGAACAAACACACTAACAGAATGGGTATGGGAGCACACAACATACCCATTCTGTTAGTGTGTTTTGGCTTTGTTCTTGGTTCCTCTCTTAGTGCTTTGGTCTTGGCTCTGTCTTGGCTTTGGATGTCGGATTGATGTGTTCCTGTTCTGGATCCTTTCCCTGTTCCCCTCTTATTCTTCTCCTCTCCTCCCCTCCCCTCCTTCTTTGTTGTTGTTGTTGCTCCTCCCTCCTCTCCCTCCTCACACTGGCTCGGCTGGCTCGGCTCTTCCGGTCGATTTTGGTAGATTTTGAATCATAAATATCTCTTTTATTTGCGCGTCTTTTTAAGTTCTGAAGGTACCCTCCGCACTGCGTTAACGAGACCTTTCATTCCAACTACTCAAATATAAAAAGCATTGCGATTTCGCGAAGTTAGAATCTTCCTCCTCCTCCTTTTTCTTCAATTTAGTTCGGTCCAGGGTCCAGGGAAAGTCTGGAAGTCTGCCAAAAAGTTCTGGCCTGGATCTGAAATCCAAACAAGTTGCCTCCTCTCCTCTCAACATCACGTTAGACCTACATTGCTTGAATCCTCCCTAAACCTCGCTCCTATTTCCCGCTCCTTCATTTATCTCCTCTTCAACAACTCTCTAAAAGCCATTCAATCCCCCTCTCCCCCCCAACTTCACTCCTGAATTTAACTTCTTCTTCCCCTCTCTCCTCCTTCCTAAAACATGCTCCGTAAGCCCCCCACAACATCTCTCCCTTCCCGTCTCCGTACATCCTCAAAAGAAACCCGTCTCCCCTCAACAGACTTTAGAAACATAGCTATTATCCTAATCTCAATCTTCCTTATATTCCCACTCGCACTTATACTATTCACAAACCATAAAAACAAACTACAAATAACCTACCCCCACACCCCCAAGCTTCGTGGTGGTGGTGGTGATGTTATAGATGTAGATTGTGTGGTATACTGTCATTGGGGTGAGAGAGATATTGGGTATCTTAACATGGCTGTTAGTAATTTAAGAGATATCGGGATGTATAAGGGTGAGGTTTACGTTGTTACTGACGATAAAGATAGAACCATAGGTGGGGGTGGGGGAGGGGGGAAGGATGTGTTGGGATTGTATGATGTAATAGAAGTAAAGGATGAGGACAAGATAGTAGGGAAAGCGATCAAGTCTAAGGTCCTCGAATACTTACCTGAGAAGTGCGTTAATGTAATCTACCTTGATACCGACGTTTTCTTCACGCAGGATACACTTAGACCAAAGGAGGACTATTACCAAGTTGATAAAATCGGGAAAACAGATACGAATAAACCTACGTCTACATCCCAGCCTCTAGAACCCCTCCCTAAACCGACAGGTCTACGTTTCGAGTTATCAGGTTGTTTCACCTCCCTCTCCTCAACCACATCAGGCTCCTCACATGCAGTTGCATGCATGTTCCTTGATGCTAAAGGTCATGTAGCAGGTTTCTGTTCTGGTTGTGATAAATGGCATACAGGTTTCATCGGACTTCGTAGAGGTAGTAGCGAGGGCCTTTTAAAGGAATGGGGAGATGGTATTAATAGGGGGGAGGGGGATATTACTGATCAAAGTGTTATGGATATAGTTATGAAGGATAATGGGGACTGGAATGGTGTGGTTTTGGGGTATGATAAAATGGTTTTCATGAGGGACTATATTAGAATTAAGATCGGGGTGGGGGAGGAGGTTGAACTACAACATTATACAGGACTTGGGGAGGGGGGAGGGGAATGGAACGAGGTTATATTGGAAAATTTAGGGATGGTTGTTGGGGATTACGTAGGCCAAGGAGGAGCTGCAAGACGAACGCAAGGGCAAGTCAGAGAAGAAGGGGGTGGCTTGGGGAAGGGAATCTGAGGGTGCGGTACGATGAAGTAAACAAGTCTCCAGTCCAAACGTACCGCCAGAAAATGTTGAGAAAAATTGAATATCACAGTTTTTTCTTTATACATATACAACACAACACTTACTACATGATAACGCACATGCTCATGCACCCAACGCTTATTAGTGCACCCTCCTCTCCCCCTCTCTCATGTTTCTTCTTCTCCATCGTCCACCTATAAAACTGGAAGTCCCTATGTATCCCCACCCCCCCAACACTCGTCCATCCAAATGTCTCCACCTCGAAGGTAGCCATTTGAAAGAGGAACCCCTCGTTTGGGTGTATGAATGGTCTAACGTTCTTGATGTGTCTGTAAGCTTGGTTAAGGCAGACCTTATGGTTCCTCATAAGGTGCATCAAAACGCAGCAGACCGACCTGCTTACCCCGGCGATGCAATGGACGAGGACCCTGCCCTTAACCTTCTCAACGTGGGTGAGGAAGGCGGCGGCGGCGTCAAAGTCCTTGAGGATGTTGTACCGGGGGTCGTCCATTGCGTTTATCTTCATGTACGTGAAGGAGTCTGGGAAGAAGTTCTTGAGCTGCTTGCACGTGTTCAGGACGTGGGTTATGCCGTACTTCGTAAGCATCTCCTTGTTGTTAGCCTCGTCCCTCCCGCCGAGAGCTATGCTGTCCGTGACGAGGGAGAGGCCGCGGAGCTTCTCCTTCCAACGCACGTTGTGAACGCCGCGGCTGGAGAACGTACCGTTGTCTATCTTGGGACCCGGGTTGCTCTGGATTGCGGGCCGGGCCTTACGGCAACGCTCGGCTTCCACGGAACCTCCCTTTGGGCTCACTCTTATGGTTTTTAGTCCCCCCCCCCTCATACCTCCGTTAGTCGGGGTGGTACTTCTACTTCTAGTCCCCCCCTCCCCCCCCCCCTTCTTCTCCCCTCCCCCTATCAGCGTCTTCTTTTTCATCCTTGCCTCCTTCCCGCTCTTCTCGAACCTCTTCATTGCAATGGCCATGTTCCCAGCCTTTTTCCAGTTCCTTCTAGCCCTAGCCCTCGCCTCCTCCTCATTCTTGGGCGTGCCTATCCTCTTACCCCCCTTCGACCCGCCCCCGCTATTTTTCCCCTCCTGACCCCCACCACTACTGCTGCCGGAGACCACCTGTTTACTACTTTGGCTCTTGTACATCTTCCTACTGTCTGCATTTCTCTGCGCTCGCCCCCCGAGCCCGGTATCCGATACGCCTGGGCGTTTTTTCTGCGAAAATGCCGCGGACGTAGGTGTTAAGGCACCCTGCCTATTTGAGTTTGTCGGGGTGTTGGACCTCATCGGTCCTATTTTCCCCAAGGGGAGCTAACAGGGGAGGGGCGGGAGGGGAAGCTGATCGAAACGTTGGAGTTGGCGTAACGAAAGGCTGAGTTGAGGAGGAGGACTGCGTTAGGGTTTACTAAAAAAAATCGAGCTTTTAGGGATGCTTTCCGACGCATCCCATTTCCATTCCACGACACCCCTGGCTAGCCCCCTCTCATCTCAACCAAGCCCAGCAGCAAGATGATTTCAGCATCAGATTGGCCCTTTGCCCTCCCCCATATTGTATGGAAAAGGACTTCCTTGTCCGCGATCTCAACACAGGAGAAGTAGGGAACATGTCTGAGAGCAAGTACGCTCCTGATGTAGGATACTTGAGCGCCAAGGCTGAGGCCCCTGTGAGTAAATCTTGACCATAACAGCCGGAATCCGCGTTGGATTCATGGACCTCAATTGGCCCCTGCTGGCCCTGGGTCGCTTCACCGTTCCCTGCTCGCCCTAACATTATGTACCCCCGTCCCCCCTGCAGTCTGCTCTTTACGATGAAGCTGATTTGAAGGGTGCTGCAGAGTAAGTTAAGGTTCCTACCTCCCGCTGTTGACCTGGAAATTGGACTTTCTCCCCCCCTGGTGCATCCTTCACTCCATCTCTTCTCACCCCTCGCCGTTTATCCCGCTAATGCCCAATTTGATCAGGAGAGTCGAGATTCCCAAGGGAGCCACGCTTCATTTCCAAAACATCACTGAGTTCTCCGTCGCCAAGGATGCCCAGTCTAATCAGTATGCGGTCTACACTCTCGTGGTCCGTTCCGATGCCGCTGTCCCTCCCAGTTGGAGGGTGTACAGGAGGTATCAGGAATTCAGAAACCTCAGCGATGCCTTGAGAGGGGAGGTAAGGCGTCTATAAAAGGATACTCCCAGGGTGGGACTTCAGGTGCTCCCAGCTTGCCGTTACGCAAACTCACCCTTTCCTTCCCCTCCCCTCCCCTCCCCTCCCCTCCCCTCCTCACCCCAGGGCTTCCGTGTGCCTGTCCTCCCCCCAAAGAAACTCATCGGAACTCTCGACCCCGACTTCCTTACCGAGAGACAAATGGAGTTGGAGAACTGGCTTCATCAGTTGAACGAGTACTATGCTATGGACGAGAGGGGCAGCAAGGACCCTCAGACGAGTAGCAACTACCGCAAGTTCTTGACACAAATGGCTAACCACCCACCTTTCCCCATGGAGCGCGGCAACGGCTCGAGGTCAAGCGCCCCCGCCGAGTCGAAGGACGAGGTCGACCACAAGGTCAACATTGATGACTTCAAGCTGATCAAGGTGATCGGGAAGGGAAGCTTCGGTAAGGTGACCCTCGTGGAGCACAAGGCCAGCGGAAGCATGTACGCCATGAAGGTCCTCAAAAAGGCCAACGTTGTCAAGAGAAAGCAAGTCGAGCACACGAGAACCGAAAGGCGAGTTCTAGGCGGCGTCAACCACCCATTTATTGTGCACCTTCACTACGCCTTCCAAACAGACTCCAAGTTATACTTCGTTCTTGACTACTGCCCCGGAGGCGAACTTTTCTTCCACCTTAGCAGGATGAAGAAAATGCCCGAGCACATGGCAAGGTTCTACACCGCAGAGATCACGCTCGCCCTTGAATGTCTCCACGAGAAGGGCATCGTATATAGAGATTTGAAGCCCGAGAACATCCTGCTCGATGAGATTGGGCACGTGAAACTTGCCGATTTTGGCCTCGCCAAGGAGGGCATCGAAAGCACTGTTGAAGGGGCGAAATCGCTCTGCGGGACCCCTGAGTACCTTTCCCCCGAGATCCTCGACAGGAAGGGGCACGGAACCGCCTCCGACTGGTGGAACCTCGGCATGGTGCTGTTTGAGATGCTCACTGGCCTGCCTCCTTGGTACACTACGGACAGGCAGAAACTCTTTGATAGCCTCCGACACGCACCCCTCGAGTTTCCCTACCACGTCAGCCGCACTGCGCAGTCTATCATCAGAGGTATGCTCACGAGGGATCCGTCCGAGAGGCTTGGAGGCAAGGTCGGCGCGGAGGAACTAAAAACACACGCCTTCTTCGCGGCGGTAGACTGGGAGGCCCTCTACGACAGGCGCCTAATGCCCCCCTTCAACCCGTGCTCAAAGTCGGACGGCAAGGACACGGCAAACTTCGAGCGGGAATTCACGAATATGCCAACGCAGAGCGTGGACGTGGTGGGGAGACAGAACCGCGCCGCCTCCGACACCTTCCAGGGCTTCACATTTGAAGAGAAGGGAGTGATGGACTAGCGCGAGAGATAAGGGGGTGGGGGGGAAAGTAGGGGAAAGTGGGGGAGGCACGGGGAAGAGGTTAAGGTGGGGGGGGGGGAGGTAGGGGGGTACACTGGCGTGCTGAATGTGCAAAGGGAACACGTCGATGGCGAACTCGTGCTTTTCTGCTTATTATTAAAAGTGAAACAAGACGAAAATTCTTGAAACAATCGATAGCACCTTGTTTTTAACGCAGTAATCTTCGAAACGAGAGGCGAAGCCACAGATTTGACAAACCTTGTGAGGAGTGGAGAGGCACAAACAATACCCTCAAGTCTCCTTTTACTGCCAGTTTCCAGTTCTATCGATGAATCAACCATTACAAAAATCGCATCCCATCGCACACACCACATTACACGTTGACCCCGTCCTTGTTCTCTACCTTGAGTAGGTCGGCGTACTTGCTAAGCACAGGGTCGACCTCCTCCTCCATGAACTCTCCGACCTGCTCCACTGCCCTGCCGACAAATAGGATGGGTTTCACGAGCTCGTCAAGCTTATCGTGGACAGCCTTGAAGAGGTCGTCGTTTGCGATCCTCTCCATTAAATCGTTGGGCTTTCCCTCTCCCTTGACGACGGCTCCCGCGGCCATGCTATGGACACGGATCGCCTCGTGGAGCTCCTGCCTGTCTCCCCCGGCCTTGACGCATTCCATGAGGATAACCTCGGTGCTCATAAAGGGGAGCTCTTCCATGACATGCTTGTTAACGACCTCTGGCCAGACGTGAAGGCCGTTGGAGATGTTCTCGAGGAGGTTGAGGATGACATCGACGCCAAGGAAGCCCTCGGGGAGATAAATGCGGCGGATGGCAGAGTCGTCGAGGGTGCGCTCGAACCACTGAGAGGATGCGGTGCCGGCAGCGGCGGCGGGTAGGGACATGACGTACCTAGCGATACTGCAGACACGCTCGGACCTCATAGGATTTCTCTTGTAGGCCATGGCGGAGGACCCAATCTGATTCTTCGCGAAGGGCTCCTCGATCTCCTTGAGGTTAGCAAGGAGCCTAATGTCGCCGCACATCTTGTATGCGCTCTGGCTGATGCCGCTGAGGATGGAAAGAATGTGGTAGTCAATCTTCCTTGTGTAGGTCTGCCCAGAAACAGGAATGGCCTTCTTGAAGCCCATAATCTTGCAAACCTTCTTGTTGAGCTCCTTCACCTTGTCGTGATCGCCATTAAAGAGCTCGAGGAAGGAGGCCTGGGTTCCGGTAGTTCCCTTGACGCCGCGCATGGGGAGGGTCTCGATCTCCCTCTCAAGCTTCTCCAAGTCCAAAAGGAGATCCTGCATCCAAAGGGTGGCCCTCTTCCCGACAGTCGTGAGCTGGGCGGCCTGATAGTGGGTGAAGCCAAGGGTGGGAAGATTCTTGTTCGCGATGGCGAAAGTGCGGAGGGTGTCAATCACCTTGACGAGCTTACGCCTAGTCAACTCCAAGGCCTTCTTCAGTTGCACGCAGTCGGTGTTGTCGCCAATGAAGCAGGACGTGGCGCCGAGGTGGATGATGGGCATGGCAGTAGGGGCGACGTCGCCGTAGGCGTGGACGTGGCCCATGACATCGTGCCTGAACTTCTTCTCGTACTCGTTGGCCTTTTCAAAGTCGATGTTGTTCACGTTGTCGGCGAGTTCCTTAATCTGCTCATCTGATATCTCGATGCCGAGCTCCTGCTCGGACACGGCAAGAGCCAACCACATCTTGCGCCAAGTAGTGAATTTGCAGGCTGGCGAGAAGATGTAGGACATCTCAGAAGAAGCATACTAGGGGAGGACGATGGGTGTTCGGGGTCAGAAATATCGTTGCAGGGGCTGTTGTGTTGTCAATAGTGACAAATTCTCCGATTCTGGTGAGAGATCCAATCAAAGAGAATTGACGGCTCTCGTCACTTCCTTCTTAAAACAATACACAGTCCACATTAAAACTTACGCGGTCTACAAGAGGGTGCGAGTATTTCTTGTGAGCGTCAAGGGTGCCGTCGGGAACATCAGTCTGGTAGTCAAAGTCAGCCATATTGGTAAGGATGTTGTGGGTCAATTTCCAAAGGATAATTGCGAAATCTTCGTGGCGCTCTAAATTCCGCAATTTGGACGACAAAGACGTCTTTGAACTGGTGATACGTCCTGAATTAAACGTCTCCTACACATAACGTTGTCGCATTCCCAAAATATTGCCTAAACCAACCCACACACCGACTTGGAGGGAAGTCCCAAATGGAGCAGTACGACTATCTCGAGCCTCATTGTGCCCCTTCCTCGCACCTAATATACCACAGGGCTACGAATTCTGTCCGTCTACTCTCTCCTCCTTCACTCCTCAACCATATGACCAATCCCCCCAACTTCATCGAGCCATTTTTGGCAGTTGTTAACTTGAAGGGGGTCGACTACGCGGTTTCGCCTTTCTTTGCAGCCTCCTTTAATGACTTCCTCTGCCGATACGGTGCAGATTCGCCCCTGCCAGAGCTTATGGTGCGATCCTTAGTTAGTCAACTTTTTGATCTCGAGGTGTACCTGAAGCGCAAGGGCGTGGTGCACGGCAACGTCAACGGCGAAACTGTCAGGGTTTCCGAGGGATCTGAGGGGCCTCGCTTGGTTTTGACGAGGTGGGAAAATGCCTTTTACGACGTTGATGAGGATGATGGGGCGGCGATTGAGGCTCTTAGGTTGCAGATCGGGGAGGGGTGGTTCTTCGGAGGTTGCTACCCTGATGTCGTGGGAGACACCATTTATAGGAATGCTAGGCCCTGGGTTGGTGGGCTCGGGAGGATTGAGGACGTGCAGGGTAGTAGCTGGGGTGGTGCCAAGAAAGAGGGCGAGGGCGAGGGCGAGGACGAGGGCCAGGCACTGCTCACCGCAGAGGCTGCCGATAACGAAAACGAAGAAGTCGACGATGAGAACGACGACGATAATGATGCCCTCACAGGACTTCCCTCCCAGCACTCCCAGCTGTCGGCGCAATACAGTTCTGGCGTTGATACCAGAGAAGTCCACCCCCACGCCGCGCAATCTACCCCAGACTCCCTAGTTTTGGAATACGAGGACGCCAAGAAGAGAAATGAAAACATACTGCGGGAAAGCATCGAGCGAATGGGAAGGCTCGGAAGGTCCATTGATGGCCCACTCATGGAGAAGCTCAGAAAGTCAATCGATGGCTCTCTCTCGTCAATTATGCCTTTGCCGACTGCCGGGCCGATGTACCCCATTCCAAAAACCGTCCCCCCCACGACGGTACCTTTGCCTCACCTCGGGGCGGAATTCAGCCTGCACCTGCTCAAGCACTCGTTTGTTGTCAGGTCCTCTTCGATATGGATTCACGTCACGGGAGAGGGCGTGGCAGCCGTCGGGAAGCCGAAAAGGTTGGGCCCGGCCACCTTCGTCCCTCGGAAGGGCTACAAGGGCGTCTTCAGGGACGCGACCTTCGGCCTAAGTACCAGAAGGCTCAGGGGCGTCTACGAGGTCGAGAAGGAGGGTTCGACGCCCTTCGCTTCCCACCTCCGCAAGTCGGAAGCGCAAACGAAATCCGGTAGGTGGACGGGAGCGGTAGCGGACCAGAGCTTCAATACGGTCCCCTACAACAAGGCCGGGAGAGGCGTTGAGTACAAACCCGTTTCCTCCTGCCATGAGGCCGTCCAGATGCTGGTAGCAGAGGCTGCCAAGATTGTGAAGCTCATGGGAGGGTCGCGGAAGTTCGTGCTCCACCGGGGGTACGAGGTCTGTACAGCTTGGGTCTTTGACAGGGGGGGGGAGGAGGGAGCCCTAGAGGTCTACTATTTTACATCCGGAGTCGTAATAAGTTACATCAGGGGGGACGACTACATGGACGTGGTCTTTGGTAGGGACAAAGAGAAGATACTGGTGTGGCAGAGGGGTTGGGAAAGTTATGGGGAAGTTGTTGTTGAGGGAGTTGGGGGGGAGGGATGGGAGGGAGACGTAGTGGAAAATGTTGTTCTGGAGATGGACGAGAAGGAGAAGGAGAAGGAGAAGGAGGACGGGGGGAGAGAGTTAGGGGTGGCGGCGGTGGCGGTGGCGGTGACGAAGCTGGAGGAGGGTGGGGGGGAACACTCAATAGAGGAAGTCGACGAAATTAACGTCACTCTTGAGTCAGCCCTTTATGATGGGGACGAGTCGGCTAAGTCGGGGTCCTTGGCTGCCAGTCTGAAGGAGGACGTGGAGGACGAAGAGGACGACACAACAGCTGCATCGCCGCCCCCATACGATGACGGAAACCTCGACACACCTGTCAAAAGCTTGCCTGTTCCCGAAGTAAATATGGTCACACCGGAGATCGCAGTCGCAGTAATTAAGCAATCGACGACGTCAAGCGGGATTCCCTTCAAAAAACTCAGCGATGGAAGCGTTAGAGCCACGATCGACGGAACGGAATGGGTCATGAATGAGGAAGGAAACATTGAGAACTCTCAGAAGGCTGGCACCAAAGTCATGAGAGGGATGGGGGAGTGTTTGCGTGTACTGGGTGAAATGGATTGAAAATGAAAACCCAGCCTTTTGTTCTATACAAAAATAAGTACTAAATTTATCTACCCTTTGGTCCCCAGTCTCGAAGGAGCTTGCGGGTCTGAATCCATTTCTTCGAAGATCTGATGACCTCCTCGCACCTCAGAAGCCTCTTGCTGACGTCTCTGGTCTCGAGCATGGCGACTAACTCCTCTGGGCTGAAGTGCTCGTCCGCGAGACTGTTGGCCACAGCCATAGAGAACAAGGTGGAGCGCGCACACTGAGGTATGATGCACTCGCTTCCTGCGCACTCGCTATTAGCGGTTGCAATGGTTTTCTTTAACAAGCCCCTCACATCCTCCTCGTCATCATTCATCTCTGGTGCAAACCTGTGCACGCTCAAATAGCACTGCGGGAGGGGGGGGAGAAGGGGGGTTAGTTAGATAGTATTTCTACACAGTAAGTCTTGGCTCCGCTCCTCCTCATTCTCACCTCATCAACGCTCTCTTCCTCCGTGCATTCCCACATGCTGTCGACTATTTCCTCCAGCTCTTTAATTGACTTGTACAGCGATATCTCCGACTGCTTTATTTTGATTTCGTCGTGGAGTGAGGCAGGCTCCTCGTCACAGTAAATGGAACACCTGCAAACAATGTATGGCTTCTGCTTTCTCCCCCCCCTTCCGAAATAGTAGTCGTACCCGTTCGAGACAACCTCTTCGACCCGGAAGCGGTCCACACCTCTCCCTTTCACCCTCAGCATTGCCCTTTTTCCATCCCTCGACATTGAAGTTGTGTGGGTGATAGTTTCGCACAAAGTACCAATAGCATTGACTGGAACCTTCGGAACGCATATATCAGGTAGATTGTCCGGATCCGCAGAGGGTATCATCACGTGCGCGTATGAACTCGAAGCCGAATGGATCGCCCCAAAGGTTGAACCGTTCACCTGGGGTAAGACCCCATCATTGAAAAGAGATAAATAACGGGGTTCAAAGAGGTTGAGTGAGAGCTCCCCAGTCGGAAGAGTAACAGATTTCCTTGTTGGGAATATAGGGAGATAGAATGATACTTCATCGTCAGCTTCAGCGGAAGCTTCTGAAGAGAAGGGGAAAGTGCTGCTTCTGTATTGTTGCTTTCTCGTGCATATTGTATGTGAGGGGAAGCTTTCTGTCAAGATAAGAAGTGCAGATATCGTGAATAGAATATCAAGTCCCATATCCAGGGTGAAGAATGGGGGAACTGGTGAAGGTTTTCTTCTGGAATTCGTAAATGTTGTATGTAAAGGAAAACAAAAACACACGCGTTCAGAAACCTCGCGTTCTGGAAGCATTTAGCGTTACTTATCTTTGCCGCCGTCCCCCTTTCCTGCCTCTCTTCCAGCGTCACCCCCCCCCTCTTGGACCCTCCTCCCATCCCCGCCCCCGTCCGAACCCCCAACGACCCCCAGAACAGTCTCTTTGATCCTCACGGCGATTAGCGTTGCCAGTCCGATGACCGCTCTGTTCACTTGTTGGATGAAGTTCTCGTCGATGTCGATCTTCTTGAACTCGGACTGCTCGAAGAGTTGCAACAAGTTCTGCCTCCGCTCAGTGAAGCATGTGGGGAAGAAGTCAGGGAAAAAGCGCTGGATGGCACCAAATACAAATACATGGCCGACCGGTGTCAGCGGGATGATTAGGATGATGATGAAGGGAATGAACGTCAAAACATCCTTGAAGGTCCTCCTCAGGGTTCTCACTTCCCTCGGTTTCAGGGTGTAGCCGGTGATGGCCTTGGAGAAAAGCGAGAAGGCGTACTTGAGGTCGTTGTAGAGCAACCTAAGTCCCTTGGCATAGAATGTAAGGCCCTCCTTCGTAGTTTCTCCCAGTTCGTTGAACCAAGTTCTGATTGAATCCAGGTTGAAGTTAACCCCCTGGACGTAGTAATCGATGCCGAGGCGCCTCTTGAAGTCAACGACCTGGTCGACGAGGACCTGGAGCACATCGTCGTCCAGGCTACCAATATCGAGCCCGTTGATGGACGACATTTGCGATTCCAACAGTCCAAATTCGGCAACAGCCAGTCTGTCGTTCAAGGGAATGACCCCCTTGGAGCCTGGGAAGAGCGAAACGAAACGCAAAACGGGGACGGGAATGTGTGAGAGAGCGATAGTCACGTACGCGGTGAGGAAGCGTTTTGTATAGAAGCTCGAGCTCATGATGCTTTAAACTTCGTCAGTGCTGGCGAGTAACCAGCTCGTCGCTTCGCTCCTCGTCTCTTCTCACCTTCAACCTCACTCTCGAGGTACTTGAAGATGCGCTCCAATTCGTAATTCAGCATGACGACCGACATCTTCTCCCTCGTTTCCGTTAACTTCCTGTTAGCCTGCATGATGGCTGGGCGGGGGGGAAGGGTGCAAGGGAGAAGGTTAGGTGTGAATTAGGAGAACGTTTTTCAATGAGCGTGCTCGTCAATACTGCCGCCCTGCCCCTCATCTCTGTCGCTCCGCTCACCTTGCCTCTCCGAGACAGAAAGCCTGCTCATCTCCACCTTGCCCACAGAGCTGGTTGGGTCGACCCCCTTGTTCAGAAGTAGGTTGTATTCCTTTTCGAGACTCGCTACCTCTGTCCGCAGCTCCTCCAACATCTGCCTCTGCTCTTTGAGCTCGGGAGTCTCAGTGATTTTGACAACCGCCCCCTCCTTCTTGGCCTCCTCTTTGGCATCCTCCGTCTTCCCTCCCCCCCCCGGATCCCTCCCATTAATACGAGACCAAACCCCGACGCCGAACTTCTTCACAGCCTCGCCCCCCTGCAAGGCCCCGTCCCAATCCACAGTGCCGTCATCCCGCAGGTACAAAGTGGGGTCAAGAACTTCCTCGAGCTCCTCAGGAACTTCCACAGTGGACGTAGGTGGGGAGGCTACACTGCCCGAGTTGACTGCCCCGCCCCCTCCCCCGGCTCCGCCCTCCGTCGCCTCCAACTCGGCCATTTCAGCCCTGGCAGCCAAAGCATTGCTGGCAGCAGAGAGCCTCTCAGAGAGCACCTTTAGTTCATCGTTAGTACAAACCACGCTCCCCATCCCCGCATAAGTCGAAACTGCGACCTCGCACATCTCGTCCGGGCCGGCGCACATCTCCAGCTGCCTCTTTGCCAGCTTTTCCAGAAGGGCAGAGTAATCAACACTCCCATCCTTGCGAGAGAACGTGGAAGTCCTGGGTGCCGACCCGCCGGCGTTCTCGATCGAGGTGACAAACTCAGCAGTAGTCACCTCGTCGTACGTTTCCTTCAGCCACATGCGATCCCTGAGGATCCTCAACTTGGTGACAGCGGGTGAGGGGGCAGAACTCCCCACACTCGATCTGGAATCCCCACCCAATGTAATAACATCCATGTAAGTCGCAGGATCAGCTCCTTCGTTGCTAGAACTATAAAGCTTTTTGAGCCTAAAAGTCGATTTTAGCCTATTTTCAGCATTGACTAAGCCCGACACATGGAGGTGTCTGGACTGTCTTGGACGTCTTTGTCGATTGCGGGGCAGCTGGTGTGTAAATGAATGTGTTTGAAGGAACCATAGGGCTAAACAATTTAACAGTGTCGTCCGATAGACCAGCATGATTGCTACACTCACTGTAGTCGGAAAGGACTCTTCAGAAAGGGGAAAGAGGGCCCAGCTAAAAGGCTTTTAGCTCTTAACAGATTTCATCAGAACAGCATTAGGAACTAAGGAGGTTATTGCTTGCGTGTCGCACTTAACTCTTGTGGTCCTCTGGGAATTAGGGAAATGCCTCGCCGGACACTCCTCGCCGAACAGCTCAGTGGCAAAAAGAGGCAACCAACAGCCGGGCTGGACACTGACCCCTTGGACAAGGAGGACAAGGAGACACAGCAGAACTTCAGGAGGCTGAGTACACTTTATGGGGCAAATGTGAAGACTGTTGCAATGACCAAGGAGCGGCGGAAGACGAAGCTGGGGCTTGGAGTTGGTGTGCAAGCAGGGGCTGTTATGATGGGAAGGTGGGTTTGTGAGGGGGGCGGGGAGATAAAGAGAAGTCCTCCATTACTTACCCGTACTAACCCCCCTGCCTCCCCCCTCCTTCCTCCCCCCTACTCCTATCAGATCGCCCTCCCCGGCCTTCTCAATGAACAGCAGCACAAAGTCCTTCAACCCCGCCAACTCTCGTCGCCCAAGCACGGCCAAGGCCAGCATCGGTGGTGGCAGAACCAGGGCGCAGACAGCTGATTTAAATCGCGAGAGGCCAATGACGGCCAGCGAGACATTACGAAGGCTCAAGGAGTTGAAGAAGGTGAGACAGATGACTTGAGTGAAATGAAAGCGCCATATATACGCAATCCTGACACAAAGCATCCCTGCCCTGCCCTACTCTACCCTACTCTACCTTATCCTTCTCGCAGAACAAGAAGCAAAACATGGAAGAACCCCTGGTCGAAAGACTGTCAAGGCCAAAATCTGCCAAGCCAAAGTTCAAGAGAGGGCCCAAGCCAAAGACGTCTGCCAAGGACATTGACTTCAAGAAGGAGGTCCACCCAAACAACGAGGTGGGACACCCTTGGTACTATGGCTACAACAACAGCACGAAGCTACCGGCCTCAAGCCCCTTCGCCATTGCCTCGAGGTTCGGATACAGGGGCGCCACGGAGCTCGTAAAGCAGTGCTCAGACCGAGCCCAACATATTGACATCGACCACCCTAAGGACATCCAAATTGAACGCGACCTCGTCAGACCGAACGAGTGGGGACCAAGCGTGCGCTGCGAGGCTGCCAAGGCATACAACACGCACAACACCCCAAAGCAGTGGCCTAAGAACACCGAGTTCCCCTCGGGGGCAGTGCTGAATGAAGACAGTCACACGTACTGGTACAATAGGGAGACGACGCTGGGCATCACAAGTAGGCCAAAGAGCGCCCTGCCAGAGCGATTGAGGAGAACTTTGGAGAAGGAGAAGCACATGTTGGTCCAACTCAAATCCACCGTGAATAAGGAGCGGAGGGATATTGCGGCCAACGCTCGGCCAAGTTCCGCGCCGGCAGGGAGGAGGAACCTAAAAAAGTCGCTGCGCTCGCAGGACGAAGAGAGGGAGCTTTACCAGCTCAAGGGGAACAACAAGCTCAAGTACTGGGGGGAGATCAGCGCTAACATAAAGAGAGATTTGAGGCCCGAGTATGCGAAGGCGGTGCTAACGAAGAAGAACAAGACGCAGGAGCTCGTAAATAGCATGAAGTGGCTGCTGCTGAGGGAGCTATACAAGACTTGGAGGCGGCACCTGAGCAGGGGGCAGCCTGCCCACCCCGGGATGTCAGACCTGCACGAACTGGCATCATTGTTTATTGTGACGAGCGAGGAAAACCCCTTGCCGAGCACAATCTCAAGGGACCAATTTTTGAACATGCTATCCAAGAAAGTACTGAATGACAGCTTTGACAACCGAATGGCTCAGAAGCTATACACTTGCTTCGATCAGAGGAACACGAACAGATTCGCCTGGGTCATGATCATTGCCTCGATTCGGGTCCTCCTCCAAAGCTACGAGTCGACGACCCAAAAGCTCGTAGGGATCTTTGAAATATTTGATAAGTACGCACGGGGGAAGATGACGATCAAAAATTGCCACGCCCCCTTCAGTTTGGTTGCATTGAGCGACGAGAGTCTCCACGCCATGAAAATGCACTACAACCATAGCTTCAAGAACTACCTCAAGGACGTCATTTTGTTGCGGAAGAAAAGCACACTGGAGCTGGATAGTGACGGGGTCGAGTTTTGCAAGGTTACCAAAGAAATTTTCCAGGAAGCCTTGAGCAAGTGTCCCAAGATTGTTGATCATTTCGCAGAGAACATCGAAAATATTTTGAGGCTCAGTGGTGTTCGACCGGGGATGGAGGCAATGTAACTTGAGGAATTTGTGATGAAATATCTATTAGCGTGTTTATTGGTGCTGTTATCTTCCCCCATGCCTCCCTTCCCACATCATTTTTTTCTCCCGTTTACGTTCATTCCTTTCGTCCTCCCCCCTCATGCTGGGGCAACGCTGGAGCTGGAGGTTTGCGCGGTAACCGTTGTGTTCGCTCCCCAACCTGCGTCCTTCCCCTTCGCGAGGGTCTTTCTAACTCCGAACTTGCAGTACTCAACGATTGCTTCAAAGAGTATAATGGCGACAAACAAGCCCACCTCAAAGAGAACAATGCCCGTGACTCCCTTGGATTTGTCGGCAGACTGGATAGAGGTCGAAGCTGCGCCCTGGAGAAATAAGTACATGAAACCGAGAGAGGAACACTTCCGCCCGCACTTCTTGATGGCATTGCCCGGTGCGGACATCTGCTCGTACTTCTCGTCGCTCATACCGTCCCTTGCTGGAATCAACATTTTGGCGAGGGCGTTGGAACCGAACCAATAAAACACCGAAATTGCAAAGAACTGAACGAAAGTGTAAAGACGGAGAAACTGGGTCATGCCAAGGCCACCAAAGACGAAGATGACTACCACAGTCAAATACTTAAAAGCCCTGCAGACTCTGAGGGCGATTTTAATATTTGGTGGGTAGTTTTCGAACTTCACGCCTTTCTTTCCTGCTGTTCCTCCGATTGTGATCCATGTGATTGCAATCTGAAGGCTCGCAAGCTGGAGAAAGAGGACGAGCATCGCTGTCGATACGCGTCGGATGACGTCGACGAAGAACGCACCTGCGTCTGCGTTGACGTTTGCCATGAGCAGGCCAAACTGGTAAAGACAAAGGAACACTGTCGTGGGGACGATAAACACTAGCGTCAGGTTGCCAGGCTTCTTAATGTCGAGGGCTTTGCAAAGGTAGAGTTGCCTGATGATGTTTGAAGCTGCGTGTGTAACATGCGTGAGCAGGGAAACGATCGGCAAGGAAGGTGATAGTTAGTGCTATGCAGCGTAACATGCGTGAGCAGGGAAACGATCGGCAAGGAAGGTGATAGTTAGTGCTATGCAGCCTCACCTTTGAACAGTACGAATCCTGAGCCCAAGGTGTTTAAGAGGAAGAGGCAAAAAACTATCCAAGCGCTGCCTGTCCTCTCCTCGCAGGTGTCCCCAGACTTTCCCAACGCCCAATAGCAATCACACTTTCCCACACCAGGGGAACCATCGGTCAGCAAGTCCGTTTCGATGTTGTAACAATCGAAGTACGCAGGACAATCTATCTTCACCTCACATGACCCCCCCTTTCGCCAAGCAGCTGTGAAAGGCGTGATTATTTGTGGCGTACAGGGTTAGATGCGAGATATTTCCTGACGCGTTGTGTACAATTTTCTTCCCGTCGTTCCTCTTAAATTGCCATACAACATAATCGCACGATCTTTCTGTTTCTGTTGAGCCGGGCTTGACCTTCTTTACTCACTCGCGTTCTTTTCGTCGAAAGAAGGACGAGCTCCAAGTGCTTGTGCAAGCAGGGTAATATATATAAGCAACGGAAGTTTCGTCATTCGCATCAAAATCAAAAGAGAAGTTGTCTTGAAACTTTCTGCAGCGAAGCAGCTCTCTGGTTTGGACTTTCTTTGTTGATGGACTGCCTTCGCTCCGAATTCGCTGCTGGCTCATTTCCATCCCAAGCAGTTCTCAGTTGCACCCTTATATCTCTCCGTTTAACCTCCTCCCCATCTCCTCTTTAACCTGTCTCATGCATCGTCCCATTATTTTCCTCCTCCTTCTATCCGTGTCCCTCCCCACCTCCTCCTTGGCCTCCTCCACCTGTCGTGACAAGGACGAGGTTGCCGTGCAGAATCTCATGCCCAACAGCAACGGCTGCTCAAAACCCCCAGGCATGGAGGTCGGGGGGGAGGAGGTGAGCGACAGCTTTTCATTTTCGCCCCGATCAGGGTGGGGGAGGGGTAGAAGGATGGCTGGATGAGTTCCGCTGTCGATACCCCAAACTCTCCGCTTACTAAATTAACCCCCCTTCACCCCCCCCCCGCCCCTCCGCCCCTCCGCCCCCTATGACACCAACACTTCAGGACTTCACATACTGCTGCGACCGCCACGACGCCTGCTACCAGACCTGCGGCATGTCCAAGAAGTACTGCGAGTCCGACTTTGGCTCCTGCATGAAGGCCATGTGCAGCGGTAACTTCGAGCACAACCCTGGGTGCAAGGGGGCGGCGGAGATATACAAGATGGGGGTGAGCATGTTCGGGGGAGCACCGTACCAGAACATGCAGGACGACAGCTGCGAGTGCGTAGGTAAGGAAAAGGTCGTGGGAAGGTACCAGAAGTGGTTCAGAGAGATTTATAAGAGCAGCGGGCTGGGGGATGACGAGATTGAGGAGAAAGTTGGGACGCTGGTGGGGAAGATGGGGGAGATGGAGGCGTCGGCGGCGAGGGACTTTGGGAGGGATACGTTTTACAAACTTTTGAAGAAGTACGATGAGGCGATTACAAAGGTGGATGGGAGGGTTGGGAGAAATCCTCCGAGGCTCAAGAAAAAGAAGAAGGCGAAAACGAAGAAGGGAGAACTGTGATTGCTGTTGGGAACTGGGAGGGGTCACTTAATTGCTGCTAAAGGGTTTCATCTCAAACTTTCATGACTACTCCCCTCCTTCGGGTGGGGTTACTGCCGGCACCGGTTGTGTGTCGCTCGTTGCCTGTGTATCGCTCGTCACCTGTGCATCGCTCGTCACCTGTGTATCGCTCGTCACCTGTGCATCGCTCGTTGCCTGTGTCCCACCATTGTACCACCCGCTCGTCGCCTGTGTGTCTTTCGTCTCCTCCCCCTCCCCCTGAATAACCTTATCCTTCATTGCCTCCTCCATAATGACCTCTCCAATGCTCTTCGCCTTGGGGGGGAGGCCACCGGACTTCTGGAGGACGACGTCGTCGAGCTCGTCGGTCCTCATTGCACCACGTTCACGAATACCACCACCTTCGACGAGCACGGCGAAGGCGAGACCGACGGTAAGGAACGCAAGAGGGAAGGTTATGGCAGGACGGAGGTACCAAGCGTCGGTGTTCTGAAGGGGGGGGGAGGGGGAGGAGAGCAAAGCGAGAGCCGAGTGGGAAACATTGCGTTAGGCTTTTGAAAAACAAACGGTCACTTGCGGAGGGTGGGGTCTAAAAGTCTTCCGTATCTTTCCCTCTCACCTTCTTTTCAGGGTTCCTTATCGTCTCCTCGAACGCCTCGAAAAAGCCAAAGAAATAACCCGTCTTTACACGGTCGATGAAACCACCCCAACCAGGGGCCTGGATGCTTATGTCACCCCTGGCGACCTTATCCTCGTAGGCGCCCTTAATGGAATCGGGGGTGCGGGGCTTCTGGATCTGCGCTGGGTCAGACTCGAGTGATATAAGCGTACCGAGGGGGGGGGAACCTGAACCGAAGGATGAGGAGAGCTCTACGTCGGTGGCGAGGGATGTGGGGGGGGGGAGGGGAGATGAGGGACGACGGGAACGACCGCGAGGTGTGAAGGTGGAGGAGGGGGGAGGAGAGGAGATGGGAGAGGAGGGGGGGGGTGAAACAACAACTTGCTGGGAAATACAGGTTATCACGTTCGCATTCGATACTACGTCACGGAGAAGTCCAGGGGGGAGAAGGGAAGGATCAGTTTCACACGCCACTGGAGTTTCAGAGGGATTTGACGACGCTGCTGTAATGTGAGGTTGGAAGAAGGAGGACAGCGCTGCGGGTGGAGGAGATGTGAAGCTAATTAAGGTCTCTCCGTCGGCATAGAATGTCGTTGTTGTCTTTTTCTGTGTTGATGGCGCTGAATTAGTTGGTGTAGGTGTTGAAGGTGGTGGTAAAGGTGTAGAATCTGTCAGGTCAGCGGCTCTGACCCACGATGATTGTCTCCCAAATGAACCATCTGAGCGAATAACGCGTATTAAATTACGGCTCCCGGGTATTGATGTAAAGGTTGAGGATGGAAGGGGGGCGACAAGGAGTAAGATTCCTACTAGGAAATGGGTTGGAGAGATCATGAAAATTGTTTTTGTGTGGGTTATTGAGCGTCTCCACATCGCTTGTTGACGGACGATTTGCAGCTCGCGTGTTTTTTTGTTTGCCTGTTGTATCGATGAGAAAAGTATTTAAATGCTAATCGCCACTGAGAATTAAAAATCGAGAGGTTGAAGGACATGGTTGGACATGGTTTGAAGCCACTGGTGATGCTGCGGCGTTGAAGGTGTGTGGCAAGGATGAAAGCCGAAATTCTGTTGCACAGTGAGGTTTAGGGTGCTGCGGGGTGAGGCGGTTGGGTAGGTGCAGCAAGGCCTGAGGGTTTTATATAAATACACCATCGAATTTATTGAGTCAACAACGTGTTATATTTTTCTCGTCACCTTCCTCTTCCTCCTCTTCCTCCTCCTTCTCCTCCTTCTCCTCCTTTCCCCCCCCCCCCTCCCCCCATTTCCCCCCAAGTAGTTTCCTTAACCTGCTTCTAAAACCCTCCCCAAGTTCCTCCCCGTCCTTACAGTTCTCCATAACTTCCCTCATAACTTCCCCGTACCCACTTCCACCCTTTTCGAGTACACCCGTCCTTTTGATTATGCAAATCACGTAGGAGCAACCGGAACGCTGAGATTCAGGAGAGTGAAGAAATCCTACGGGTGGGGACCCCCCCATTTCCCCCCCAGTAGTTTCCTTAACCTGCTTCTAAAACCCTCCCCAAGTTCCTCCCCGTCCTTGCATGTCTCCATAACTTCCCTCATAATTTCCCCGTACCCAGATTCACCAGTTCCACCCTCCTTCTTAAGTTCACCCGTCCTTTTGATGATGCAAATTACGTAGGAGCAACCGGAACGCTGAGATTCAGGAGAGTGAAGAAATCCTACGGGTGGGGACCCTCCCCCCATTTCCCCCCCAGTAGTTTCCTTAACCTGTTTCTAAAACCCTCCCCAAGTTCCTCCCCGTCCTTGCATTTCTCCATAACTTCCCTCAAAACTTCCCCGTACCCACTTCCACCCTTTTCAAGTTCACCCGTCCTTTTGATGATGCAAATTACGTAGGAGCAACCGGAACGCTGAGATTCAGGTGAGTGAAGAAATCCTACCGGTGGGGACCTTTTCGCTTGAACCCCGGGGGGGGGGGGAGGGGGAGATTTAAGGTGTAGGAAGTATGGGTTGTTTGAGGAGGGGGGGAGGATGGTACGTGTGGATATTTCGGGGGATGTGTTTATTACACCTGAACCTAATGTTAACAAGTCGGGATGAGGATCTGAGGGGAGGAGGGGAGGATGGGAGGGGAGACGGAGGACGCCTATTATCCTGTCACGTGAACCTGAGTATTCTAGGACGGGCTTTTGGGTGGTATTAAGGAGGGAGGGGGGGATGGTTATTATATTTACTACGAAATTAGAGGTAGATAGGAGTACTGTACGTGATTGTGGTGAGGATGGTGACAGTGATGATAGTGTGTCGAGGTTATCGTAGAAGTTGTTGTTGTTGAGTGTGTTGTGTGTGTTGTTTGAAGTCTCTGTTGTAGTCTCTAATATCCTTCGCCTTTTATATACCTTTATATATTGTTTAAGATCATTAGGTATTGTACATTCATCACAATCATCACAATCACCATCTGTACACTTTGTATTAGAAGCGAACGTCATGGAGGAGATGAAATCAGACTCCTCTGACTTCTTCGACTTGTCTGACTTGCTGTTGGACATGTTTGGAGATGCCATCGAGATTAAATTTGACACGTCAGAGCTATTGGACACGTCAAAGCTCTTTGAGGAGATGTTGGGGGTGTTTGGTGGAAGAACTAGAGCTTTTTCTTTCTGTTTCCTTTTTCAACCTTTTCGATATCAAAATGTTGTTGCTGCTCAATTGTGGAATTTCCAAAAATTGCATTTGAACGGACATTACATTGAACAAGACATTACATTCAACAAGACATTTCGCCTACGCTACAACTCCTTCATGAACGTAACGAAATCCGGCTCCCCCACCTTGCCATCCTTCCTTCCCCTGAAACTCTCCCTGTACCCGTTCTTCTCGTAGCACTTCACGGCCGCCGAGTTCAGCCCCACAGTCGTTGCGTAAATGCTCCCAAACCCCTTACTCTTAGCCCACCTTTCCCCTGCATGAAGCAACCTATTCGCTATCCCCTTCCCCCTGGACTCCTCCCCCACCGTTAGCCTCCCAATCTCGCAATTCCCCCCCTCGATCTCCCTGATCCCAACGCACCCTACGGTCTTCTCTCCGTCCTCCTCCGCTAATATGAAAATCCCCCTCCCTCCCCCCCAACTCTCCCTAGCCCTCTCAAATGTTGACATATCGCCAGTCTCGACAGTCCGGCGAATGAAAGACTCCTCCTCGGCGCAGAGACCGGCGGGGTACGAATACAAAGACACATTTGACCTCAACCCAGATTCCCACATCTGAGAATATCAAGAGCAAAGCCAGAAGGGAAATGTGTGAGAAAGGAGACGAGACGGCGCGCCCGCTGCAAGAGGTTTTTATGCACCCTGACCCTTTCGGCGACTCGATTCAATTTATTCGCCATCCCCGCCTCACCTTCCTCACAACCGCCAAATCCTCCTCCCCTCTTATCTCCCTCAATCTAACCTTCCCCTTCTCCCCCTCTCTCGGCCCCCCCATACCCACCACCTCCACAGCCTCCAAGTATAGCCTCCTCTGCTTCCTCTTCAACCTCCCAATGACTACCACTCTCTCCCCATCCTTCCCGTTCACACCCGCATCAACACCTTGCAAAGATACAAAAAGCTTACCCCCACCCCCAACATCCGCAATCTCCATCATGACCTCATCGCCGCCCCTCCTATACCCCTCGACGCAGACCATCCCCTCCCCGTCTCCGCCCGTTTCCCCCCTTATAGCGTCCATCACGCCAATCACTCCCCTCACCCTCTCCATAACCACAAACCCCTTGGGTCCCATGGCCACCTTAATACCCCCCGAACCGTCGCGCTTGTCACCCCTCCAACCCAACGCAACTGCTCTCTCATAAATACACCCCCACATCCTATTCCCCGCGTCCGTCAGCACAATAACCGCCCCAACCTTGGCTATAGCAAGCATCCCGCTTAAGGCCGTCCCAGATTTGAGGTCCCCGAAATCACGCGAGGCTAGGAAACTGGCGTTCTCGTGGCAGACGAACGCTGCGAAAAGTACGTCCCCCCTAGCCACACGCTCGCATAGGGAGGGGTTGGATGTAAGGGGGGACCGCAAGTCACCTGATATTGTCTCGATTGAATGGTAAGATGAGCCATCGATAGATAGGGGACTACCGGCGGAGGAGGTAACGACCTTGGCGATTGGTGACCACTCGTCCTTATAAAGGTCAACGTTGCTTGTCCTTATGAACGGAACACTCCAAGACTCATCCTCTTCTGACCTTCCGCAAGGAAGACCCTGACCATCAGAGTTCATCATAGTAAGGTACTCGGCGAAGAGGACCATTGAGAAATGCTCGAAACCTGGACCTCCACCCATGCTCACGCACTCCACGACCTTCCTCTCCCCTCCCCCCCCCTTGCAAGGCAACGTAGGTAGGAGCATTTCCCTGATCCTCCCACACCCCCTTATATCGCATGCTAGCAGGTTATACATGTACCGCACACGAGCCTCGAACCTATCCATAGTGTAAACCTCAATATCCCTCCCCTCAAACCTCGGTGGCACCCCTTCCTTAACAGCCTTGTTCAACTCACGTTTCATACCGCGGACGGACTTCTTACCCTCCCCGAACTCCCCCGTCCTAACGTCGCCTAAAGCAGAGCGGATACGAACGCTGCAACCGTCGCAGCGGTCCTTACCGTAGGTCCTGTAACTAGCCTGGAGGGACATTATCATCTTCCGTATTACTGAGTTACGACCTACCCTATCCTCCCAACCGTGCAGGTCAAGATCGCGGGGTAGAGGAAACGGAACAGGAGGGGCCTCAGGAGGCAATGTACCACCTCCGGATGAGGGGGGCTGGGAAGAGACAGGAACATCAACCAACGGAACAGCCTCCTTCACAACACACATGTCGAAACGATCGACACCTCTTTTACCATCAACGCTACCCTCACTGTCAACCACACCAGTTGCAGTGGCTCCAGTAGTGGTGGTGGTGGAAGTCACGGCCCTTTCGTTGAGATGGTGCCTCAGAACCTTCACAGGGTCATAGGGGATACCTAAGCCTTCGTCCCGTGCAATACTAGACAAAAAAAGTGCGAACGATACGTTGCTACCGTATCGATCCATCAAAAAGCTGGTTTAGAGCTCTTTGTTTCAATTTTTTTTTTGTCACGCGAGAGTCAAATTTTCAAAAGTCTTCTAAATTATTTATTGTTACCAAAATATCTTAATATTTGTATCAGAACTTCTAAATTGATTTAATAATTGACAACTAATTATTTAAAAAAATATTTTACATCTGAGAAATTTCAAATATTTATTTAGGTTATATAAATATACCAAAACATTCAAAACTGTATAAATTTGATATAATCGAATATATCAATTCACATTTGAGCATTACTAAAATTATATTCTTGAGATATCAAAACAAGTTTCATATTATCATATATACTACATCAGTTTATGATATTGATTGTCAATATCAATATATATTTCGTAGGTATAAAATAGACAATTCAATTTTTTCGATTTTCGATTTGCACATCCTTAACTACAAAATTAATCTAGTTTACGACTACCTAACACCAAATTAAGAGCACCTCAGCTCTTCTCGACATCGAACTCGACGCAAAACCTTCCTCGTTGAAGCAAAACTTCCCCTAGGCCTCCCCCAACACTTCCCCTCGCCGCAACTGCTTTACTGGTTTTGGTGATCTCCCCCATTAGGACCTCTCGCACCCCGTAACTCACCTTTTCCATTCATCTAGGACTCACACAAGAACCTCATTACATATTTGACTCACCCGCTGTCCAACAACACATCATTGTCCATCCTGCCCTGAGCCCTCCTGACCCAGGCTCATTTTTTAAGCTTGCGGACAGCATATTCGTCAAGGTAAGGGACGCAGAGGGGGGGGGGGTAATACGAAGAGAAAGAGATGCTTCGGGGCCGCCTTTGCAAACCTTTCCATTGTGGAGATCTTTGGTAGAAGAACACAGCAGATGGCAAGACTGTTGGGTACAATGGGGCTTCTTGGCAATTTCTTGAAACTGGTCATAAATAGCATGCGAAGCTCAATTTGTTCCTTACAAAGCTCACCGAACCCGTTTCTCCACCCTAACGCACCGTTTAGACATCAAGAAAGCCAATTTGAGTGTCGAAATGAGCACTAAAGACAGCCCACAGCAGGCGGACAAGCACATTGTAGCCAGCAGCGACGTCGAGAATGGCCTCCAGGACCATGGAAAACCCATCGACATCGCCAGCGGGGTGAGCGAAGGTATATTTGGTGCTCCAGAAGATGTCATTGACTCTATCGATGACAATAATATGGAGAATGGACGGGATTTTCGCGTCGACGATCCTCCTGACGGCCTGGGTGGCAACGGATATTTGGTGGAAGAAAAAGCTGAGGGAAACAAAGCGTCCCTCGTAAGCATCGGTGGAGCCACCCAGACTGATGAGGAGATTGACAGGGCTGTTGGGTGCGCGACTCCCAGCCACACGCCAGTCGGCCTTGCGACTGACAGCCTCGCCACTGCCGCTCAGTCCATGACATTAGATCCTGACAACACCGTAAGGAACAAAGACCCCCCGCAGCCCCTCTCCAGCCCCAATCACACACCCTCCGCAATACACGGCTTCGTAGATATCGATTATGCAGCTCTTGGACCCGAGCAAGGTGAACTTGTGAAGCTTCTTGAGGAGAGAGGAGCCGTTGAAGGCCTCATAGACAACTCTACCGGCGTCGATGTGAAGGTTATGGAGCTCGCTGATGTTTTCCACGACGAGCGCAACAAGATCATTGACTTTCTCCTCACCGATTGCGAGCAGGGCAACTTCCGAAGGAAGACCCTCCAGGAGTATGACGAAAAGGAAGCAGTCATTCACAGACTCGTCTACTGGCAGCACTACGGCAGGGGGAATAAGTTTGTCGAATTTCTCCTTGACGTCAAAGTCGTATCTCCCGACGAAACGACGAACATTATGGAGTTGGCACCCCTTGATGAGGACGATCTTACTGACGAGGCAACTGCCACGCTTGTGGAAATTCTAGCGTCAATAAAGACCAAGGCTGTCAAACAAGGTGTAATTAATGGCAAGCTCAGCTTCACTGACTTTGAGTTTGGACAAACTGCAGTCACCGTGGTGGGAACTCTTAAGGCAGAGGAGAGGGTAACACAGATGAAATCGAATCTAGACGTTAACACAGTCAAAAGATTAAAATCTGCAATGTCAAACGTTGGAAGGATAGAAAGCAGCATCAGCAGTGTCAAGAAAGGAGCTCACAAGGATGTATTTGTTTCATGGAAGGGAATTCTAGAGGAGGTCATGAAGAAGTTCAGACAGCCTGGTCTCATTGATGAGAGGAGGAAAAGACACTTTGTGGAGGAGGTCATGCCTAGTGTGCCAACTCTTACTGAGGAAGAGGACGGGATGCTGGAAAGTGTCGCAGGACTGGAGGAGAAACTCTACAAGAAGGGAAAGAGAGTCAAGGGGACACTGAAGGAGGGTATTGACAAGTTCCTGTGGAGAGAGGGGGACAATGTGTGGGCAGCATTCGGGGTCACTGTGGACAAGTCAGCAGAGGCTGTGATGGCAGAGCAATCAATTTTTGACACATATGATGCTTCCTTCATTCATATCAGCGAGAACGGAAAATTACCGAGGGTTGTAAGGGAAAATGTTGATGGAAGTAGGAGCTTACAAGTCCATAATGGTATTCGCTTGCCTGGTCCAGTGAAAGACCGCCTCTTTGAAGCCTGGTTTGCTTGGAAGGAAATCAAGTTGAGCAGTGGCAAGACTTCATACATGTTGGCTTTTGTGCCACTGACAGAGTACCCAGGAGGAGGCTTCAAGGACCTTAGTAAGGAAGGATTTGTGCTGGCAGAGACTACAGGTGCCTACTTCTTCAACGAGATTGCTCCAAATGTCTGTAGAGTCACACGCATTCAAACAGTTGATCTGAAATTTAGTGGCATTCATAAGACAGTGATAGACAAAGCCATTGAGTACCTTGCAAAGAATCAGCTTGTTGAGGCCAACAGGTTGCAGAAGAAGTTCAGGAGGAACGGGAAGGAGGTTGATGCTGAGGTCAGGGGGGCCTTGGTGGAGAGGATGAGGGAAGGGGTTGAGTTGGAGGAGGACCAGAAGAAGGTGTTTGGGGAGTTGGAGAAGCTCTTTGGTGGGGAGGATGAAGAAGGGTGGGGGCCTCTCAAGTCACCTTGTGAGGGAGTCAAGATGGAGATCAAGTACAAGCAGCAGGAAAAAGGAAAAAAGACACTCACTTTTGGTAGAGCTGAGTGTATCACCGACTGCTCAGCCGAGGAAGCAGCCGCTTGGTTCTTTGAGTACTGCAGTAGAGAAAGAATGGCATTGAGCCAAGAGGAAGGGAACCCTGCAAGGCTGGCGATAAGGAAATGGGGAGAGGAAAGGACCAATGAGAAGCTTTTTGCTATAATCAAGAAACTCCCATACCCATTTCACAAAAGAGAGTTTGTGATGAGATATATATGTCAAAACGGACGCCAAGATGACACCATGTCTGTAACATTTGTCCCAGCTAAAGAGCAGGTGGACTATGGGGGAAATCTAGGAAAGCTTGTACGGGCAACAACAAGTGGCATTCTCACTGCCAAGAATATTGAGGACCATAATGGTGTTCTCCAGTGTAAAGTTACATTGACCCAATACATGGACACAGGGGGGCATATTCCAGTCAAAATTGTCGACAAATCTACTCCACGAGTACTAAGTACAATAGCAACACTCAGGGATTCCTTCAAGCGGGATGAAGAGATTGATGAAGCTGCACTGGCCTCTCTTGCCAACATCATCAAGAATGAGCTCCAAGATTATACTGATGAGGAGAAGGAAGCAATCAGGAAGGGGAAGGAGTTCTATGAGAAGTGCAAGGAGGACAAGAACTTTGATGATCTGAAGAGTCCTGATGAGAGGGTCAAGATGAAGCTAATTCATGTTGATGGGGCAAGCAGTGGGACTGCTTTTGCCACTACTGTGGTAGATGCGAGTGTAGAGGAGTGCGCTGCAAGCAAAGTATCTATATTAGGTAGCAGGGAGGACGCCAGAAATGCCAAGAAATGGGGACTCACTTTCTTGAAGACCATTAATGTGAATCACCACACTCTCTACTATATCACAACAAGAAATCTTGGTCTCCCTGGATTTGCGCTACGCGACGGGAGGAGCACAGTTATCTGGTGCAAACAAGACAATGGAAAAGTTATCATTGATGTGTCAGATACAAAGGAACTCGAGAAAAAATACCCCGTGAAGTCTGGGAATGTTTTAGTGAAGATTCACACAGTATGGGTCTTTGAGCCACTTGACCCTATTGGAGATGTGCCACAAACATCAGTGACTTTTACATCAAAGTTAGACCTTGGTGGTGTTTTCTACTCTTCCATCATGAACAAGATTGTACCAAGGTTTCTGACAATAGTCTCAGACCTGAGGAAGAAGTTTGACAAGAGCAAAGAGATTTACGCCTTCAAGAGACAGAAGATCATTGCAAAGTTTGAGGAGATTGCAATTGAGGGAGCACCAGGGATTGAAAGTCACTTTGATGAGATTGACGGAGCTCAAGAGATCAGTAGCGGTTTGACTGGAACGACAATGATAAAGGCAGAGAAGGGAATGGGGTGGGGGAAGACTTCAATAACTGCGAGAGCATCTGACAAGGAAGTTGCTGCATTCTTCTGGGGCCTTAAAAGTGGAGTTGAATCCCAGCTTGTGATTCACAGAGTTAACAACAAGACACTTGTAATCACATTTGAACACAAAGGACAGTTCATTGCTGTAAGGTTCTCAGAGGCTGGCCAGATGAAGACAGACGTTGAAATGATGACTAGACATAAGGGTTTAGGAAAAACTGCCAGCAAAAAGAGTGTAATTAAGCACCTGGGCATAGCAACTGATGCTGCTTACTACTTTGACAACCTTCTGAAGAGCACAGAATCAGGGGAACAGGATGGGAGGAGGTTTGGAGAGCAGCTGATGGAGAGAGTGAATAGAAGGAATATTGGGGACAGTAAGGTAAAGATTGTGAGGGAGTTCATTGTTGCCAATAGGGCACTGAGAGAGATTACAGAGCAGCATGGTTTCATGAGAACACTGCTGTATGCTATGGTTATGAACAAATTTAAAAGGAGAGCGACAAATGAGGGAGAAGATAAGAGTGAAGAGGAAGCCAGGGGTTGGGAGATTGGGAGTGCAATGACAGCAGTCATGTTGACCACAGCAACTGCTGCCCATGCTGTTGATGAGTGGTCGCATCAATTCACTGAAATGCAAGAAGTCATGAATGAACAAGTGTGGTTAAGGCCCATGCTTGAGGAGATTGTTAAGAATCTATTTATGAAGTCTAGCTTAGGCTTAAAGGCAAGGGTGACTGTTGGTGCTGCAACAAGCATGGTCGATTTACTGACTGATGTGTATGTGACGAACATGTTTTGGAGAGGTAAGAAGTATGGGTACTTCAAAGCTTCTTTGGCAAGTTTGATAGCGTCAATTGCACTTCAGATGCTTTTTGTTTGGACACAGAACAGGAAGCTGGGGATGAAGAGGGTGGTGTTGGAGTGGATCCCAATCTTGCTTGGGTACAAGCCTGCAGTTGATGCTTACAGGGTGGCAACTGGAGCAAAACAAGAGGTTGGGGCTGCAATTGACCCAATGATGGAGATGACAGGTATGAAGCTAGCTGAGATGTTTGCTGAGGCAATCCCTGGAGTGATAATCCAGCTTATGGCTATATTAACCAGTGACAAAGTGAGTGGAACTTCAGCATGGCTTTCTGTTGCAGTGTCAGCAATTACAACAGGCTTTGCCTCTGCAACAATAAGTTATGACTGGGACACAGACCCTGCTAAGAGAGAATATCAACCAGACTTCTATGGGTATATACCAGCAAAAGCAAGCAAGAGAACAGTAGTGTTTGTGTCCATGTTGCTCTTCTCAGCAGGGATGCTTCTCATACGATGTACAACAATAGTCCTTCTTGGGTTGATGGGAGGTAGTTGGGCCTTTCTCTACATTGGCGCTGACCTTGGGCTTTACATGTTGATTAAGATTTTGAGAGGTGACTTCTGGTATTGGGTGCCAGTTGGGGGTAATGCAGAGATTGTGGTTAGTATTCTCTCCAGAGTGGTAGCAAAGATCATCGTAGACTTCACTTCAATTGTGCAATTTAGACATCCTAATGAAGTTGGGGGAGCCTATTGGTTGTTTGGTCTTCCGTTGACAATGGTAAGTCTACCAGTGTCAATATATATATATCTATTTTCTCCTTATGCAGATGACAACCCAATTGATATTGCATCATTTATAGTGAAGTATATCATACCAATAACTACCATATGCCTCGCTTTTTTCTTTTTTAACATTGAAAGGAAGTACTTGCACACCTTCTGGAGCACACTGAGGGCAAAGGACTTTCAAAGGGCCCTTTTCCTTGAAGGAAAAAGTGATGCTATTAAGATGAACATTTTAACAGTATCAAGGCACCATTGGGTCTCAATTGAGGGACAAATTAAGAAGTGGGTTGAGGAGAACTGGGAAAAATGGGAAAAGGAGCAGCCAGAGTGGTTTACTGATGCACGGAAGGCAAAGGTGCCAGAGGAGTTTATTCCAGCAGATGGAGATGCTAGAAGGAGAGAGAGTGTGAGGAGAGCAAGTGTTGATATCGAAGCTGAGGGTGGTCTAGTAGGTGCTTTGAGAGCAAGTGTTAGGAGGGCAAGTGTTGGCTTGGACAGTGGAGGCGCACTGATTGCTTCACATGCTGGGAATGATACTACACAAGACTATACAGGTTTAGATCCTAAACAAATAGGACACTTGTTGGGTGAGCAACTGTTGGTTGCATTGAGTTTCAGGAAGAAGGGAATGACAAAGGAGGAAGCTGTCAGGTCATTTATAGGGTCAAACCATTTTCTGAGACAGGCTGTAGAGAAGTATGCGTTTGTCACACCAATGCTTGGCGCTGTTGTCAAGAACAAGCTGCGCAACTTGAGGAAGGTAGAGGGTAAGGCTGTAGAGCTGGGAGAGGAGGAAGGAAGGGAGATTGGAGAGTCTCTAGCAAGGAGTTTGGCTATTAATACGCAGCCAGTTGCTGCTGTTGATGCCTTCATCTTGAATTTCCCTGCTCTACAGGAGCTTGATGAGGAGTATGAGTGGTTCAGACCTATGCTCGAGACACTTAGCTACAGGCTGTTGGAGGAAGTTCCTTGGGGGTTGAAGGCGAGAGTGACTCTTGGGGCTATTACTAGTATGGCAGATTTGCTGACTGATGTGTATGTGACGTACATGTTTTGGGATGATAAGAAGTATGGGTACTTTAAGGCATCTTTGGCAAGTTTGATGGCGTCCATAGGAATACAAATGCTTTTTGTTTGGGGGCAAAACAGAAAGCTGGGGATGAAAAGAGTCTTAAGGGAATGGTTTCCTATTTTGATTGGCTTCAAGCCTGCTGTCGATGCATACAGAGTTGCAGCTGGTGAAAAACAAGAAGCTGGACATGCCGTTGATCCAATGTATGAGATGACTGTCATGAAAGGGATTGAGATGTTTGCGGAGGCCATACCTGGAGTGATTATCCAACTCATGGCTGTTGCAACAAGTGAAGTAAAGGCTTCAAGGGCAGCATGGCTTTCGCTTGCAATTTCAGCTTTAACAACAGGCTTTGCATCAGCAAGTATCAGTTATGACTGGGACACTGACCCAGTGAGGAGAGAGCAAGTGCCTGACTTCTATGGGTATGTGCCTGCAAATCCCACAAAAAGATTGGTTGTATTTGTTTCAATGATGCTATTTAGCGCTTCAATGCTTGTAACAAGGTGCATGACAATAGTTGTGTTAGGGCTACTTGGTGGTAGATGGGTCTCTCTCTATGTTGGTGCTGACCTTGGTCTGTATTTGTTGGTTAAGGTCTTGAGAGGAGACTTTTGGTATTGGATTCCTGCTGGAGGCAATGCAGAAATAGTGAATAGTATTGTCAACAGAATGTTGGTGAAAGTTGTGACAGACTTTACATCAATTGTGCAGTTTAGGCATCCTAATGAGGTTGGAGGGATGTATTGGATGTTTGGATTTGTGTTGACAATGGGAAGTCTTCCAGTAGCTATAATGCTAGCTGAAAGAGTAGAAAATGCAGAGGAGGTGATTAGATTTGCATGGAAGGTAGTTGGAATATTTATACTATCTACAGTTGTGTTGTTTGCTGCATTTTTTTTTAACATTGAGAAAAAATATTGGGGCACCTTTTACAGCTTGCAAAGGGGTAAGGACTTAACGGTGAAGAATTTCAGAGAGGGTTCAGATGCTGTCAAAGCAAAGTACACATTTAAGTACTCAAAGCATCATTGGAAGGCAATCGAAGAGGATGTTAAAGCTTGGGTAGAGGCAAATTGGGATAGATGGAAGGAGGAAAAGCCAAAATGGTTTGATGATGCAATGAGAGCTAGAGTACCAGTTGAATACATTCCAGGAGCAGGAGATGCTAGAAGGAGAGAGAGTGTTAGGAGAGCAAATGCAGACGCTGAAGCTGAGAGTGGTCTAGCAGGTGCTTTGGGAGCAAGTATAAGGAGAGCAAGTGTTGGAGTCGCAGATGGTGGAGATATTATAGGGGTAGGAGGTGGGAAGGCTAAAGTAAGCAGTGTTGTGCCGCTTGAAGATGAGGTGGGAAGTGACTAATAGGGCAGCAACATTTGTAGGAGAAATTGATTTGATTTGTTATAGTTGTGAGTATTTTGAAAGTGTTTTAAGTATAGTCAGTGTATTGTGGGAATGTGAAAGTGGTATGTGAGTATTGAGGAAGTGTAGTGGAAGTGTATGGCGTTTTCGAGAGTTGTGAAAGTGTTATAGTGGTTTGTGAGTATAAAGGAAGTGTAGTAGATGTTTATGGGATAAATAAAAAAAGGGTGAGTGTGGTTATGGAGAGGAGAGAGAGGAATTAAGAAGAAAAAGTTTTGGAGAGGAGAGTATAAGGTTTAGTGGTGTAAGTGTATGTAGGTAAATGTTAACAGAGTTTGAAAGAATTAAAGGAAAAGTTATAGTGGTTTGTTAGTATAGTGGAAGTGTAGAGAAGTGTATGGGGATGAATAAAAGGAAGGAGAGTGTGTTTGTAAAAAGAAGAGAGAGGCGTTGAGGGGTGAGAGTAGTGGTTTGTGAGGTATAATGGAAGTTTGATAGATGTGGGTTAGGGTTAGGGTTAGGGTTAGGGTTAGGGTTAGGGTTAGGGTTAGGGTTAGGGTTAGGGTTAGG
>BRYA01000554.1:0-13858 GCA_030267965.1 Triparma columacea
ATATAAAATCGGTGTTATAGAATGATCCCTTTCTCCCCAATCTGGGCTTCCCCATTTCCTCTGAGGTTCACATAGCTAATTTTTGACAAATTTTGTTGACCTACACACAACCCGATAAACAAGGTCGCTGGATTCTTTTTTCAAGACATTTTGTATACTTAAAACTCCCTTGTGCTACCGCCGTCTGATGATTGTCAGTCCGTCCCTGAGTGGCAGCATAGTAACCTCTAGCCTTTCGTCCCTACAAACTGCCCCGTTAAACTCGTGCATAATCCTCGCCAGCTTTCTCCTCCTCCTGTTGAGCTTGATCAGCCTCTTCTCCTCCTTCTCTTCCCCGCCATCCCCCTCTCCCCCCTCTCCCCACATGTTTTCATCGGCATCTACAACGGCCCCCTTCCAAAGTACATTGTCGACAAGGATGACACCACCCTCCGCGAGGATGTTCTGGTTCCTTATGCAAACGTCGACGTACTCCAGCAATCTCCCCTTATCAGCGTCTATGAAGACGAGATCGAATCCTTCCGCCTCTTCCTTCTCCCTTGCTGCCATGTCCTCCAGGTGAACGAGTGCGTCATCAACCTTTCTCACTTCCACCGTGGTTCCCGAGCCCATCTCAACTGTCCCCCCAACCCCCCCCTCTAGTTCTCTCTCTGCGATTTTCCTCCCTCCCTCACCCCATCCGCCCTCGTTCGCTGCCAGGACGTGGTGCCACGCAATCTGGCAAGCCTTCGGGTCCCTCTCGAGGCTAATCACCGTCCCCCCTCTCTTTACCCCCTCCGCAAAGCAGCACGTTGCGTACCCTGTGAAGGTCCCGACCTCAAGCACCCTCCCCCCCCCCATCCCGGCCATTGTCCTCAGCAGTCTCCCCTGAATCCCGCTGCTAACCATGTGTGCCCCCGTCGGCAGGTGCTTCTCCGTGTTCCTCTGTATCGCTCCGTAGATTTCCCCTACCCCCGAGCTGTATTCTTCGCAGTACCCCTGAACATCGTCAAACACTTGCGGGTCGAATTCTACCCTTTCCTTCCCCAACACCGTCCTGCTGGTGGTCCTCCCCAGCCTCCCCACGAAGACGTTCTTGCACCCTTCCCCGCAGCAGCCGTCCAGTTCCTTCCTGCAGGTGCTGCACTGCACCATCTTCTTGTGACAGGCCTTGTTGTTGCAGTTGGCAAGTAGGTTGGTCTCTCCCCCGCACGTGATACACTTTCCCAGCTTGTGTTCCGTGATCTGCCTTCCCACCCTCCCGTCGAAGACGTAGTTGGTCCCCTGAAACAAGCTCTCCTTCCCCTCCCCCCTCTCCCTGATCATTCTGTCGTATCCGATGACCCCCCCTTTTAATCGCCCAACGTTCGAGAACCCCATCTCCTGCTTCAGCCATGCCCCGACCTTGACGCACCTGATCCCCCCCGTGCAGTACGTCATGACCTCTCTGTCTTTCGGCACGCCCTCCAGCCTCTCCTTGAGTTTCCCCCAAGTGTCCTTGAAAGTCTCCGTCCCCAGCGGTTCCGCGTTGACGAACTTCCCTACCCCCGTCTCGTAATCGTTCCTGCAGTCAAGGAGTATTGGTCCATCTTCCCCCCCCACCTCCTGAACCTTGTTGTGCCACTCCTCCGCCGTCATGTCCCAGCCCGCGTTCTCCCAATCCAGCCCCTTATCCAGCCCGTCTGCCAGTACCTGCGCCCTGACCCTAACGTGGAGGTTCTTGAATGGCCTGTCCTTTTCGAATTCTTCCCTGCTGATGACCTCGTCGACGTTGATGCCGTTCTCCATGCACGC
Source organism: Triparma columacea (assembly GCA_030267965.1). Classification (NCBI taxonomy): domain Eukaryota; class Bolidophyceae; order Parmales; family Triparmaceae; genus Triparma; species Triparma columacea. The sequence continues at coordinate 1,774 of BRYA01000554.1, forward strand.
GAGTTCCTCCATTTCCATGCAGACATCAGTGAAGATAGGGAGGACGGAGGTCGGCACGCTCATCTGGGCGTTCACACCCTCGAAGGCAACGTACACGCGCCCGAGGGCCCCGAAGTGCTTCCAGACCCGGCGGAGGTTTTCCCCGAAGGTCTCGGGGTCGCTGATGCCTTTCTTGGGAAATGAGTAAAAGGAGATCATGCTGTTGAAGGGGTAGGGGGAGTGAAAGGAGGAGAAGGGTGAGCGGAGATTCAGTTTTGTATTTAGATCGATTGTCACTTTCCTCCTCTTAACCCCCCCCTCCCCCCCTCCTTCCACCTACCTCCAGCCCTGACTCTCCTCAACTTTCTCCTTCAGTCCTTCCATCCACTCCGGTTTCCACTCCTCCTTGACGAAGTCCGGGTTCTCCAAAATATGGACGTACGCCGTCGGCCTCTTTGGAGCCTCCTCATCACCACTCCCTTGGGCATCCTCAAACCTCTCCTCCGCTTCCCTGAACATTCTAACAACGTCCTCGTCCCCATCCACTCTTTCCCTCATCTCCCCCTCCTCCCCCTCCCCCCTCCCGAACTCGATCAAATACTCCCCCTTCCTGAGCGCCCTGAAGAAGTCGTGCAGCGTCTGTCTGAACTCTTGTACATCCCCCATAGCCTTGGAGTCCCTCTCAACGAACATCCGCCCCCTCTTCTCCCTCCCGTTGAGGTGAAGGCTTTCCCTGAGCTCCGGGCAGACGCTAACCTTCACAGCATAAAGATCGTCTCCTGGTGTTGGAGCAGAATCTGCAGCGGCTGTTGACATTTTCCTCCTCGCTATCCCTCTTAACCTCATATTCCTCTTCTTTACCTCATCCTTAGTCCTCATCCTGGCCATTTTCTTCCCTTCTCTCCTCTCCTTGGCGCTTGGAGCATTTGTAAGGGAGTTGCTGCTGGAGTAGTTGCTGCTGGAGTTTGTCTCCAAATCTTCATTCACGCTCCCCAATATTGTGCACACTCGAGCTGATGCCACCCCAGCTCCCCCGCAATTGAATGCAGCAGGAAACCCCTTACACTGGTGCCATCGACATCGGCCTTTCAGCAAGTGTCCATATTTTGGCCCTATTCCAGCTCTCCCAACAACGTTAATGAAAGTGTTGTAGCTAGATACAATTGATACGCGACTGAGCAACATAATCAGCAGTAACGTAATCATTACACCCACAAATGGGGATAGTGTGGGCAAGGTAAGTCTGCTGCAGAAACTCGGGGCACTCGACCCGGGCCACATTCGTCAAGGTTTTCACAACTTTATTCACACCGAGTCAGGACTCAATTTGCCCCCATCTGACCCGAAAGTGCCGATGGGAGACCCCCACGACGATCCGCACTCTACCGATGACGAGTCTGATGGTGTGTCCCACGACATGCCTGAGAACACAGCCCTCCTCCTGCTGTTTATTCTCACTGGCTTGCTCGTTGCTCATTTGTTAGAAATCATCATCCACAGATACCATATATACAGCATTCCGGGTTCAGGTGAGGGTCGATGAGGCTTCATTTCCCTATGAGTCCCGTTAGGACCCCCCTCTCCCCCTTCCTCTTCTCCCTCCCTGCACTTTGGATCTTACCAGATCTTACTCACAATCACCCCCTCCCCCCCCAACCCCTCCCATCCCATCCTCGACTAGGCGCCGTAATGGTGGTCGGAATTTTGACCGGCGCCGCTGTCAATTGTTTCGACAATGAAGGTCTTGGGAAGGACTGGAAGGCTGATCTTAGTGAGTAACAGTGGCCTAACTAATTCAAGGAAACGTAGTCCCCTCTCCCCCCCACTAACCCCCCCTCCCCAGTCTTCGATGAGCACCTGTTTGCCTTAATTTTCCTCCCCGTAATCATCTTCCAGTCTGGTTACTCCCTCTCAATGTCTCATTTCTTCAACCGCCTAGGGAAGATCCTCACCTACTCCTTCCTCGGGACCTTCATAACCACCCTGTTCATTGGCTTCTCACTTTTCGGCATAAGCGAGGCGGGACTTCTCAGGTGAGGGGTTGAAAACAAAGGCCATTTTGTATATATATATATCCTCTAACTCCCCCCCTCCCCCCTCTCCCCTCCTCCCTCCCCCCTCCCTAGCAATGTTGAATTCAACCTCGCCGAGTCCCTTGCATTTGCCGCCCTAATCTCTGCAATTGACCCCGTCGCGACCCTCTGTACTTTTGGTTGCCTCCGCGTAGAGCCCAAGCTCTCCATAACGATTATGGGCGAGTCTGTCATCAACGACGCTGTCTCCCTCGCCCTATACAGGGCGTTCGAGGGCTTTGTCGTCAACGGTTACTCCGGCTCGAGTGCCCTCCTCAAGCAGGCTGGTCTCTTTTTCTACCTAGTCATTGTATCCACCCTCATAGGGATCGTTGTCGGCTGTATTGCCGCCTTCCAGATAAAGCTGGTGTCCTCCAAGATGGGGATGAATGTCCAGGCGACCGTCATAATTCTCTGGTCGTACTTCGCCTACGCGGCAGCCGAATCTTGCAGAGTATCTGGGATAATAAGCAGCGTGATCTGCGGCATCATTATGAATCACTTCTGCAAAAAGAACCTCTCAAAGGAACAGAAGGCCTACGTGAACAAGGTCTTGCTCCTCCTCGCGTCATTTTTCGACATGTGTATCTTCTATATGGCGGGAATATCTATCGCCTTCTTCCTTTCCTCGATGGACTACGAGCTCCTACTTTGGATGTTGCCTCTGTGCCTTGTGGGGAGAGCCCTGAACATCTTCCCCATGAGCGCCATACTCAACTGGTTCGACAGCGAGGATAGAATTACACTCAAGGAGCAGACTGTGATGTGGCACGCCGGCCTCAGGGGGGCTATCGCTTTCTCCATTGCCCTTCACTTCCCCGACAACAATGGTCTCAGGGACCCGGTGATTGACTGCACCTCCATGATCATCCTCCTGTCCGTCTTCTGCCTCGGCGGCACGACCAAACCCCTCCTCAACAAGATGGGCATCCCCATGGGGGTTACTGACACCCACGAGGATCACCTGGCCGCTGTCAAGACTGCCACCAGAAATAGCAAATTTAAGAAGCAACTCCAGCACTTTGACAAGAATGTCATGAGGAAGTTGTTCATCAAGAAGAAGATGAGACACGACAGTTTCACTGGTCTCACCGAGGAAGTAAGTTGCCCTGCGCGTGTTGGTGTTAGAGATATGGGGCGTCGGCCCTCGGCCCTACCGTCTTGCTCACTCCCACCCCCCCCTTTCAGCTCCTCACTCCACCCTCCGCTGCCTCTCAACAGTTTAACCCCGGAAGCCACGACGACGATGACGCCGAGATAAAGGAAAATGCCGACCTCGGCGTGGGTGTGGTGGGGGGCGGGGGCGGCGTAACCCTTCTCGCGGGCGAGAACAATAACTCGGCTAACTTTGTCTAGTTCTGTTTTGTGGGGTGGAGGTGGGATGGCGATAATACACACGCAAGAATGTTCTAATACCAACACACCCTCCCATTACTACCCCCCTCCTCCCCCGCCCCCCCCCTCTCCCCCCCCCCCCCCCCAATTGCCCCCCCATCCTCCCCTCATTCCAACAAATCTTCCACAAATCCGGGCGTTGTCGCATCCCCATAGTGGATCGTCGAGTACTTCAACCCATTCTTAAGCCCCATGACCACTCCAGCGTTCCGTCCGTTCCCCCCCCCCTCTTGCCCCCCCTCCCCCTTGAGCACGGCCAGGCACTTCCTGACCATGACCCCACTGGTTCTCACGAACACCCCCCTGCTGTGCGATCTGTCAAAGAGAATCATGCTCTGCACCATTGCCTTTAAGAGCTGCGCCTTCTCACTACTGCCCATTTCCGAGTCCTTCGCGACGATCCAGGCACACATGTTCGCCACCTTGGCCAGAGCCATGTGCTCGGGCCCATCGCTTGCCCTCCCCCCCGCCTTCTTGAGGGTCTGCCCGACCCCCGCGGTTGTCGGGCCGGCCTCGGCGATCCACATGCTAATCTGGTTCGCTTTTGTTTCGCTAACGGAAGCTTGACTTTGAAACTTTCCAACGCTACGCCGGTAGAATGAAAAGTCATTCTGCAGCCCCGGGGACATCATTTTCTTTTGGTCCACGTCATAAATCAAACCCAAAAGTTCCACTACCCTCCGAGCCATCCACAAGTCCTGCATGATACAGCCTTCCCCCCCCAGTTCCCCCAGCACCGTTGGCAAGTAATCCGCCACCGCAGCAGCCTTCGTGTAAAACTCCTCAGTCTTCTTCACATTCCCAGTGAGGGCGGAAAACGCCTCTTGCTGCAGCTCCATGTCGCTCGGCTTCGAAAGCGCCTTCCGAATGGGCTCCAAGCAAGGCTTGTATGAGTCGAGCCATTCCAAGACCTCTCTCATGGCCTTTATGTGACCTTCAATCTCCTTCCCATTGCCCTTGCTCTCAGCACCTGGGGGGGGGGAGTGGAGGGGGAGGCGGACGAACGTTAGAGGATCGAAGCGAAAGCCTGTGCGCCCGCATAACGATTGCTACTTCTGAGCCACTACTTCTTTGCCATCACAAGCCACCTTATAACTTCTTGTGCCGATCTTGTTCTGGCACACCCTATCGGCCAGCAATCAATCACCCCAACGAGGTCCAAACCAAACATTACTTCCCCGGACACCTCCCCACTCCATAACACCCGAGCCCCCAACCCCTCCACAGCACGTGACCCTCCCCCCCCCCCAACCAACTGGAAAAATCTTGCGAGAACCCGCCGTGCTCTCCAACACCCAACACCCCTCACAGCCCATATTTCCCACATCAAAAACCTAAACCCACCGTTCAAAACCTCATACTGTAGCACCCGCGGGTCGGCGGGGGGCTTTTCGAAGAGGTTGCCCATAAGAATTCACCAAACTTTTGGGCCCTCCTGGACCCCCCACCCAGCTCCCCCAGCCCCCTCCGATCGGGGCTCCCCCGGTAAGTAGCAGGGAAGTTAGAGCCACTTCTGACCTCTACCCTTCCCCATTTCTTCCTCCTCGCATCCGAATACACTTGTACCCCTCGGCGCACCTCCTTACCTAGCTCCTTCCCTTTCCCTTTATCCGCTTCCCTTGAGGGCCCCCTCCCACTCATAAATACAAGCCCCAACCCCGATGAAGGCCCCACAAACCCCGTCCATGGACAGGGATGCTTCTGTCCTCCCCGCGACCCCACCCGCACTGGACGCCGTTAACTCAAGTGCTGGCTCCGGGACGAAGCTGACGGACCCGATAAATATTAGTTGTAGTAAGTTGTCCAATGGGCGTGCCCACTCGACATGGGTTGGTGGTTTGAGTGTTCTTTGCGGGATTTTAAACGGGCAAGAGGGCATAAGTATAGACACCAGCCAGCTTCCAAAGAAGCTGGTGGTTATATTGAACTGCAGCACGCGTTCGATGTGGCAGTTCTGGTTGTTCACTGGGTGCTTACCTGGTCTGTTTGGGGTACTTTTCAACTGCGCAGGGTCTGTAGACGAGCTGCACTTCGAGAAACAGCACGACGGATCGATAAATATGACCCGGATACGGCGATACTGTAGCAAGATCGTAACAGATCGGGCAATCAAGGTTCAGGCTGTTGGGCATTTGGACGACAATGAAAGTGGAGACAGCAGCGAAAGCGGATCACAAGGCGGATTAGGATCTAATAGCAACAGTGATTCCCCGACTAACAGCAACAATGAACAAAAACACGTTGAAAACCTGGTAGTCATTGATGGTGCCACTGGGGCCAAGATTAAAGAGGACCACTTGATCGTCAACGGAAACAAGTTAATTAAATCCACATTTCACACGACGAGTATTGACGCCGAGGGGGACGCTAGCACACTTATCAAGGCATTCTGCAATTTTCCCCTTAGCTACGAGGAGTACAGTTGGGTAGAGGAGGTGAGGAGATGGAGAGAGAGAGAGAGATGTGTCAAGGGCAAGCGAAATCAAACGAACGGAGGGAAGGGGAGCGAAGCGATCCTGCGTGTCCATACATCAGCAGTCACGACACGACGGCAAACCAAGCCAGTGAAGCCAGCCAGCAAGCCAGTCAGCCAGCCAGCCAAGCCATCTAAGCCAAACCATGCCATCTAAGCCATAACGTCCATTCCATTCCATTCCACTCCACTAACCCGACCCCTCCCACTACTAGAATGCGTCTTCTTTACTTCCCGACATAAAGTCTATGACACAAAAAGAGCTGGATCTACACAAAATTCAGATGCTGCAGCTCACCCTGCAGAGGATCCAGGGACTCGAGGAGAAGCAGGCTTTGGGGGTCATACTTACACCACAAGATTTAAATAAGATGGGACAAAGGCCAGTCCTTAGTGACCAGTTAGCCTGCCTGAAGTTCAACATGAGTTTGTCGGAACTTAACGAATTAAAAAGAATGGACCAAAACAATGCATCATCGGAAGCAATCTACAAAGATAGCTATGACGACATTGAAGATGTTGCGGACGCGGTTGCGGACGCGCTCGTGCTAAATTATGATGATGGAGCTTCGAGCGACGAAGACGAATGACACTGACGAAAAAAAAAAGGCTAATAAAAATGTGATTCAAAAATAGAATAGAAGGTTATGCATTTTTTTCAATAATGTCGGGCCAGTGCAATCGAAAACATTTCATGGCAGCTAAACCGGAATCAAAAGCATTCTTCGACGAGCTTAGGCAAGGGCCTTGGCGGAGCCACGGAGGCTCTTGGAGACCTTGACAATCTCGGCTTGTCCGTCCTGAGTAAGAACCATGTCAATGGTCATAACGGAGTACTTCACGGTGACGGTAACCTCGTCCTTGGATTCGTCGTAGGTGGCACTCTTGAAGGTGACGCCGTTCTCATCTAAAGCATCATGGGCGCAGTCCCCATCAACATCCAAATTGTCAACAACGACCTCGCTTCCGTCGAGGTGATAAGACTCGTCGGTGCAGGAGAGGCTAATGACGCCAGAGATGGCAAGGTCCATGGAGGTCTCGGAGTTGACCTTGATATGGGTCTCAATCTTTTGACCTAGGACAGTCTTTGAGCCGGTGTAAGAGCCGTGGGGTGCATCAGCGAGGGTAATGACAGTCCTGTACTCGCCGTTCTTGGAGAGTACAAGATCGATTGAGAGGACAGAGTACTTAACAGAGACGGTGATTTCATCGTTGGCATCATCGTAGGAAACAGACTTCAAGGTCACGCCGTTCTCGGCGAGCGCGTCATGGGCGCAGTCTCCATCCTGATCAATGTTATCAACAACGACATCGCTCCCGTCAAGGTGGTAGGCCTCGTCGGCGCAGGAGAGCTCAATGACGCCGGAGATGGTGAGATCCATGGAAGTGTCAGAGTTGACGCTCACAAGGGCGTTGATGGTCTCACCGAGAACGGACTTGGAGCCAGAGTAAGCGCCACTGGGGGTGGTGGAGAGGGAGGCGGGGAGGGCGACCTTGATGACGGGGGCGTCGAAAGCAGAAGCCTTGGAGAGGACGAGGTCAATGGAAAGCACAGAGTACTTCACAGAGACGGTGAGGGTGTCCGCACTCTCGTCGTAGACGGTCTGTCAGGGGAGGGGACGGGCCGGGACGCGTTGGGGAGTGTTAGGTTGGCACGAAAAAGACGAAGAAAATCCAAGAAAAGCCAAGAAAAGCATGTTAGCCATGTCGCACCGCCATGTCGCACCGCACCTTCTCAAGCTTGACATTGTTTTGCTCAAGCGCATCGTGGGCACAGTCACCAGCCTCATCAATGTGGTCGAGGGTGATCTCGGTGGCACCCATGGTGTAAGCCTCATCAGTGCAGGCAAGGTCAATCACCCCAGAGATCTGAAGATCAAGCAAGCTCTCGGAAGTTACAGAGATCTGGGCATTGATTGTTTCCCCAAGAACAGTCTTGGACCCAGTGTATACCCCACTGGGGTTGGCCAGGGCGGTGGCAAGGACGGACAATAGAGCAGCAGCGCGAAGGAACATCTTTACAGCGAGAAAACAAAAACTGAAGTAATTGCTGGCCAGTCGGAACAAGGAACGAGCGAGAGATGGTGTCAAGAAGGGCCAATGAAAGTGATTTATAGGTTTTCATGGCTTTAGGAGGTGCAAGACTCGGATTTTTTTTCAGGAAGGCAGCGAATGCGTTGTGAACGGAAGGTGCATGGGGGCGATGGGGAGAAGGACGCAAATATCTTCGTTTTTAACCTTTGTTGAGGCAACTTACCCCAACCTCACGCTGCATTTCGCGTAAGATTCGGTCAGGTTCTTATAAGATATGTTCCCCGAAGGCCTACCAACCTGCTCTGACGCATTCACTACATATATATCAAATCTTCATTTCATAACCGCCCACTGTTTCCCTGCCTGACCAAAAGTGTGTTGGGGAAAATGGAAGGCTCCAAGCCCCCTTCCCCTACCCCACCCCTCACAAGCAGGCACGAGGACAAAGACCAGCGGGGATCGCTGATCAAGAGGCAGCCCCGTAGGTCTTACGGCGGCAAAACCAGCCCAACCTCTCCCTCACTGTCCAGGAGAGGCTCTTTATCAGGGTCCTCTGTTACCTCCCCGGAGGTTTCTGGCTCCAATGCGCGCGCGCGTTCGATAAGGAAGTCACTCAATTCGCCTCGGTCGGAACAGGGCAAACAGCTGGCCACAATGATTAATGACAAGCAAGCCCTGGTCGAGCACTTCCAGAAAGCCCACATGTTTACGGAGAAGAGGATCTCCGTAAGGGAGGGTGGCAGAAGCCCCAATATCAAGCATAGAACTATACATTTGAAGAACTCGCCTAGTGGAAACTCTCCAACAACCAACAAGAGGACTCCGAGCATGTTGATGAAATCACTTAGGAAGCACGCAAAGGCAGTTGGGAAGGCGGCGATAATGCTGGAAATGATGAAACCTCAAATGATCACGCACAAGAAGGGGGCAAAGCCTGCGAACTACGACGCTTGCAAGAGCATTCTGGAAAAGTCCCCCTTCCTTCGCTCCAGGAAGGACTGTGTGCAGCTCTTGCAGCTCGTGAAGAATGTGAAGTTCTTCCAGAACCTGGGAGAGACCCAGCAGCTCGACTTGTGCAAAGTCATGGGACACATGGACGTGGCCTGGACCAGGCAGACCATCATGTCACAAGGGGATCTTGGAAGCACTTTTTACGTAATCCTCGTCGGCTCGTTCCACGTTCAGGTCAAGGTTGAAGATAGCAAAAATTTGAAGACGGTGGCGCACCTCCACCCAGGAGATAACTTTGGAGAGGCGGCCCTGATAAACAACAATCCGAGAAACGCCACCGTGGTGAGCGCAGAGCCCAGTGAGCTGCTAATGATTGAGAAGGAAGACTACGAGAGGGTCATCAAGTCATTGCACGTCGACGCTCTGAATAAGAAGAGTAAGTTCATCAGGAGCATTCCCGCCTTCACCAGCTTCCCAGAGGAAATAGTGAAAGGTAAGTGGGGAGAGGGGGTGAGGTGTTGGGGTGTTTGTGTGTGGGGGTGTGGGGATGTGGGGGTGTCGGTCTGTGGGGGGAGGCCGCTCAGGGCTCACCGTGCCGCGCCGCGCCACACCGCCCCACCCCGCTAAAGAAATCCTAATCTCACGCCCACTCAACAACTCACCCAGACTTGGCCACGAGGGTGCACTTTGAAAAGGTGCCCATCCATCACCCTATTTGGAAGCAGGGAGACGATGTTGATCCCATGAAGTATATCATGATCGTTAAGCACGGTGAAGTGCACGTGATTAAGGACTTCACAGTTCCGAAGATTGCTGCGTGCGGGACGACAACAAGTAGTTTCAGGACACCCACAAATAAGGAACAAGATTTCACGGAAAAGAAGAGAGCAGACCTTTGCGCCCTAGGTCCGAGCTCGGCCTTCTTAGAGAGGTCCATGTTCGACAACGGGGTGGAGAAGAAGGAGGGGGAGAGGATTACTTTGGAGGATAGGAAGAAGATGGAGGCGGGGGAAAAGCGATGTTCTTCGCTGGTGACGAGCAGCTGTTGCGAAATTGGATGGCTTTCCAAGCATATTTTCAACCAACTGACAAAGTTTGGCCTCAAGGGAGTCAACAACCAAATATCCCACGTCGAAGACCCGGCAGATGTAGCAGGTATCGAAGGCGATCACATTGATCACCGGGAGATGAAGAAGATCGAAGAGAGTGCCGAAAAAATGATGATGGATTTGAGGGAATGGATGATTGAGGTAGGTTAAAATGACGGGGCGTTGGAAATCCTGGGGTCAGGGAAGGCATGGAGGGGCAATGAAGATCAACTCCACCAAACTAACTTCCTAAACTCGCCCCTCCTCACAGTACCCCAACGAGATGGAACTGAGGCAGCTGTACGCCGAAAACAATCTCTGGAAGGAATTCAAGGAGAAAGTCATGGCGATGACCTTGGCTCAGGCCGGTACGAAGCGCTTGAAGGAGAAGATCAAGGCCGAAAAGGAGCAGAATATTGTTGAGAAGGTCAGGAACGCCAAGTACGGCGACCACCCGCTGACCTGCGACGTTGTACTCCCGTTCCGAAAACCTGTCGATCTTCTTCCCATGAGCACAGGCACGGATCTTTCATCGCCAGAATTTGGCCTGGCACCCAGAGAGCAGCTGTACGACTTCGTTGAGAAAGACCTTACTCCGAGGAGCAAGGTGAAGCAGGTCGACCCGAAGCTGGCGAAAACCTTCGGCTACGTGAGCCCGACGACGTCGCCTAGGGACAAGGATGGTGAAAAAGGCAAAGGAACGAGAGGGAAAAAAATGAAAGGAGGGCGACAGATAACAATCAAGAAGAGCGGGAAGAGAAGTTCTTTTTTGCTTTCTTCGCAGCGCAGGGATCTAGTAGGAGAGAAGGCAAGGGAGAAGTTGAACATACAATATATGGGCAACACCATGTGATGTGGTGGTGGAGGGACGGGAGGTGGGTGGGGAGACGAGAGGCAAGAAAAAGAATCATGTTTTTGTATATTTAATTCGCTATGCTTTGCTTAAACACGGGAAGGGTAAAGCATCACACGAACGGGGGCACCAATAGACTGAGGGGGAAGAGGGCGGGAGAACTTGGCCTTCACAACACCGTTTCCTCCATGAGCCCTGCACACCTTTCCCCAGTTGACCTTGAACTTGGATCCGTCCTTTCCAGCGTTTGAGCTCTTGGTAATGTAAGCGATCTTCTTTCCAAGGTAGAAGTCAACAGCACTCTTGTCATCGACACCAGCGATCTTGATGAGGGAGGTGTGGTTGTACTGGTTCCTGAGGCCACGCTTGAATCCAAGGTGGACGCCCTTGACGTAAAGGCGGGTAGGCTGAGTGGCGTTCTTAGTCATTTTATTAGTACTATTCTGTGTTTGGGAGAGAAGCGGAGCGGATTAGAGCCATTTTGGGGAAGAGCATTCAGAGGCGGTGTGGGTGAGGGTTTGTATTTTGGCCAATTCATCGTTTTGTGATACACCATGGAATGAGATACGATATTGTATATATTTTATCGTGGGGATATGGTCTTGTGGGGTATTCGAAGCCGGGCAAGCCTGTATTTGGCAAAAACCTAAAGCTCGATTTTGGGTCACCAGGTGGGCTTGTTCCTGGCTGGGTGGCACATATATCGCATTTCGTTCGTTCGAGAGGTCTTAAAAAGACACAGGTGGCACATCGCTGAAAGGGGACGGGGTGTTTCGCACGTTTGGAAGAGTTTGGAGGTGAAGGACTCACTGTCGATTTTGGCTTTTTCTTGATGAGGAAATTGGGTGATGAGACATGTTGGAGAGCTCTTCAAAATTGTGATGGAAGTGACGGGAGGGAAGGATGGGGGTGGAGGATGGGCGTTGGTGCGTTGTGGTTTGCGCAGTGTGTTTGGTTGGGGCGGGGGGATGCGGGGGAATTCAAAATGATGAAGTTTCATGCCAAAAGTGGTGGACTTCAAAAGCACATGCATCACTCCAACCACGACAATTTCATTGCATGCCCTAGCGCTTCGGCGAGGTTAAGTGTTGGGGCACAGAATATGGCGCTAAAAGTGCTTCGTGTTTCTCACACAACAACATAACATCCTTTATATTAGTTTATCACTTTTCAAACAGAAACCACCCTCTTATACCCCCCAACCCCATTCATCCCTGACTACGCTTGCACTGTCTTTGTT
>BRYA01000554.1:16466-45666 GCA_030267965.1 Triparma columacea
AGTTCCTTCGCGATAGTTGCCCAGTAATGGGAAATTGTCGAGGGGGGACAAAGGCAGCGATTGGTCACTGATCGTACAACATATACCAAGAAAAAAACCCATAAAAATATACAAAACTGGGAATCATTATTCCCACCCAAACTCAACAAAGAACATGTCACATTAAGGTCGTCTTGATACGTTCGCAAGGGAGGAAAGGAGATGGGAAGGGTTGTAATACTAGATAAAGGATTGTTGTTGTCTAATCTGTCCACTTGTGCCGCCTTCCGCGAGGGTTGTTTTGTCATGGGTCTGCGACGGCTCAAGGAGGTTGAAAGGTGAATGCATTTCAAAGGCCCGCAATTTCATCGCGGGATCCTGCGCCCCCCCACGTTTTCCCATCGACACCATGCGCCGGGGTCCGCTCTTAAAATGGCGCCGTCTGAGCGAAGCATGTTTTGCTTCTGACAACCCCACTTTTGGCATGAAACTTCATAATTTTCAATTCCCCCGCATCCCCTCGCCCCAACCAAACACACTGCGCACACCACAACGCACAAACGCCCCCCCTCCACTCCCATCCTTCCCACCCGTCACGTCCATCACAATTTTGAAGAGCTCTCCAACATGTCTCATCACCCTATTTCCTCATCAAGAAAAAGCCAAAATCGACAGTGAGTCCTTCACCTCCAAACTCCAACAAACGTGCGAAACACCCCGTTCCCTTTCAGCGATGTGCCACCTGTGTCTTTTTAAGAACTCTCGAACGAACGAAATGCGATATATGTGCCACCCAGCCCAGAACAAGCCCACCTGGTGACCCGAAATCGAGCTTCAGGTTTTGGCCAAATACAGGCTTTCCTGGCTTCGAATACCCCACAAGACCATATCCCCACGATAAAATACATACAATATCGTACCTCATTCCATGGTGTATCACAAAACGACGATTTGGTTGAAATACACGCCGAACCAACATCTCCTCGAGATCCCTTTTCCCTCAAACTTTGCTCCCTTTCAATGTCGGCACTCGATTTCTAGTCCATGCTCCCACTTGTAACGTTCAACACCCATATAAACAGCGAACCGCTTGTTTTTACCCGTAAAACAAGTTTTCTACCAACACGTTGCCAACCACCATCCCTGCTAACACCTCTCCCTTTCCTTCATTCCTCTTTCCAGTAAATAAGCCAATATGGTTCGCATGAGTGTACTCGCCGACTGCCTTAAGACTATGACCAACGCTGAGAAGCGTGGAAAGAGGCAGGTCCTTATCCGCCCTTCCTCCAAGGTCATTGTCAAGTTCCTCCAGCAGATGCAGAAGCACGGTAAGTCCTCTCTCTCTCTCTCTCTCCTTCTACACCCTGCAAAGCGGCCGTCCGAACGGAGAATCCCAACCCCACGCAAGATTACACTCTGTTGGAGAAAGCGCCGACTTTTTATGCTAAGAAGACGTGCTGCAATTATCTCAATCAATTTTTTCACTTGCAACAACGATGCGGGCGAAGCATACACTCACGGGAACGAGCGCGCGCCAGTCGCCGGGCCCGCCGAGCTGAGCTCTACACGTTACTGCTTACTAACCCAAACCTCCCCCCCATTTCCTCATCGCTTTCTTTCCCAATCCAATAATAGGATACATCGGAGAGTTTGAGATCGTCGACGACCACCGCGCCGGCAAGATCGTCATCGAGTTGAACGGTCGCCTTAACAAATGCGGTGTGATCTCCCCCCGCTTTGACGTAACCGTCGACGAGATTGAGAAATGGATTGTGAACCTCCTCCCCGCACGCCAGTTCGGACACATCGTCCTGTCCACCAGTTTCGGTATCATGACCCACGACGAGGCGAAGAGGAAGAAGTGCGGAGGAAAGATCCTCGGGTTCTTCTACTAAATTTAAATAAGGTTTAAACAAGAATCAAAAGAGAGATGACGAACATTCGCATTAACGTAAAACATCCTTAACCCCACACCATCATCATCCCCCACCCCCCCGACGTAAACTTGTGCTTGATGCAACGTATCTCAATATAGATGTCTTCATTTCCTCTTGTTGTTGTTGTTTGTCGTGCTCAGAACAATAACGAGTGCAATGATCCCTCCAACAAGTAGGAAAAGGAATGCAATCGCCAAGTTCATTTTCCTGTTCTTGCATCTCATGACTTTCCTCAGCTTGTTGGATTTCCTTTTAAACACCAAGCTCTGTTCCGTAAGAAGTTCGCTCCTCTTATCAATCTCCTCCAACTTCTCGGAAGACTCAAGCATAACTGCGATGTTGTCTTGCATGGTTACTTTAACAACGTCAATCTTACCCATAACCTCCGCAACCTTATCAATCTCCCCCGGTCCGTTAAACCTCTTAACCAACGCCTTAAGGTCCGGTCTGATTTTCGTCCTGAATTTCGAAGGTGTGTCCGTCAGGCTTTTCATACCCATGCTGTTGTTATCTCCAGTGACCTTATCAACAAGCAGATAATGAGCGGCGCGGAGGCAAGATACGGACGTACGGAGAGGGTAGGTTACGGAACATATTAGAGCGTAACAACGGTCGTGGGAATCTGCGAGGTACACTATCTTGTGCAGGTTTGAGGACGATACTGAGGGGGGGGACTCCTAAAGGGTTGGGTTTGAAGGGGGGGGGGGAGGAGAAACGAAAGGGTTAGAGACTTTTTGAAGAAAAGGGAATGTAAAAAGTAAAGGCCCAACAACTAACAATCTGCTGTACTCACAATGTTCCTGACGGGCATAGCAGCCCTAACGCATTTCCCAGCCACACCCTCATCGTCTCCACCTTCATAATCTTCATACACAGAGACATCTGATTTAGAAGAGTCGTACCTCCCAATTGCAGAGAGAGGTACGGTGGTTGGGGTTCCAAAGGGGGGGAGTTTGTAGATTAGTAGGGCTGAGATTTGCGGTGTTTGAGGGGGAGATGACATCCTCTCAGGTAGACTTATGAATTAGAAGGGGGTGTTGAGGGGGGGGAGGTTGTGAGAGAGGTAGTGAGAGAGGTAGACTTTCGGAGTTGGCCGTTGCCGTCAGTCTTGTGTTGGGGTTTTGAGGGATATATAACCTTTTATAGCCTTTTGGAACCCTTCGTAGCCCTAATATGATGGATGTTGAGACAATTAGAGTGAATTAGATTGTAATGAGGTCGTTTGAGATGAAAACAAAGGAGAATTAAATGATGCTGAAATTGTTGGTTCAAATTTTGAGAGAAAAAGCAAGGATGGAAGGAGCCGAAAATTAAATTTGGCTGTCGGGGTGATTGAACGATGACATCACGCAGACAACTAGCTGCTTAGGCTCCCAATTCCCAAAAATGGTTTTATTGAGAACGTCCATTATGACCACAATCTTCATATAATTAGGCCTCTTTGGCCGCTCCAGTTCCAGTTGAGGCTCTCTTCCCCACCCCTTTGCCTTCCTTTTTGCTTTCAGTGAGTTTTCTACTTTCTCGTCTATTTATTATTATATTTACATCATATATATCATTTATATACACACATGTCCACATCGGCACGAATATGACAACAAAAAACGTTGAAAAGGCCAGCTTTTACATCAATCAAAACCCGACACCTTCATACCACTTACCCCACAAATCTAACCTCACAAACCCTCACACAGACACACAATCATATAACCGACTACATTATTACCAAATAGACACCTCCAACACATCGCATACCCTATAATCCTCCATAACCCAATGTCCTCCCCGAACCCTCTTTCACCTCCCAAGGCAGCCTCATCATGGGATGAATACGAGCGTCTCCGTAATCATTCCCTAACCCAATCCTCCGCCCGACGGGCATACCGCCAAGCCACTAGGGTACAGGAAGGTGGATACTCACCAAGTGTAGTATGGAAAAGAAGGACGAGAGAGGAAGTTGTGGAAACACTTAAAAAAGAAGCAGAGGGGATAGGGAAGTCTCCTAACCATAACGATATTAACGGTGTGATGATTGGGGAGGGGGATGGAAAAGACAACGAGGATGTAAAGGGCTCGGTTTTCACACTCTCAGATGTTTCAAAGAGGGTTGTTGTTGATGAATCTACAAAGCAAACTCCACCATCTCCCACCTCCCCCTCCTTCATTGGTAAATCCGTTAGAACAATGATGTACCTAGGTCTCTTCATGTTCGTTCTAGGTTTCATGTTTGTCCTCCACGCAGTCCTTTTTCACGAAACTGTTATATCCTCAACTTTAGACGTTGAGCGTGTCGTATACGAGTACCTAAAACACCTAACATACATCGGACACGACAACATGGAAGGGAGGGGAGGGGAGGATAATAATACGGGGGGAGCTATGTCCTTAGCTTGGGGTGTTTGGGAGTCAATGGTAGGGAGTGGTGAAGTAGAGGAGGAGGAGGAAGGGATGGTGGAACAGGCGTGGAAATTGGCGAGGTATTATACAGGATGGGATGAGGGGGGGGAGAAAGGAGAGCTATAGTATTTGGGGGGTTGAGAGACGGTTATCTATTATATAACTTAGGTTAATGGGGGATGAGGGGACGTGGAATCAGAAGTGGAGTTTTGACGAGGTATTATACAGGAGTGGGGGGAAGTGGGGGGGGGGGGTGATGAAAAACAAGACAATAGAGTTTATGAGAAAAACCCCAACCCCAAATATATTATGCCCCCTCCCGTAAAACCCTTTAATAATCCCCCCCAACGCCCATGGTGATATCCTCTCCCTAACCCTTTGCTTAGCCTTTTAAGTTTTGTACGTAAATTCTCAAGTAACCTCCTCCCTTCACCTCACTCCGCCTCCTCCTCTTCCCCCTCCTCAACTACCTCTTCATTAATCATATTCTCGATCCTCTTCCTCTTCTTGTCCCCAATATGGAACGATTTGGTCCTCATGGAGTTCCTCCTAACCGTTATCTCACTACCCATCTTCTTCCTCTTCTGTTCTATCTCCTTCTCCCTCTGCAGTCTCCTGTCTTCCCTCCTACTACTCGTCCCGACGTTGCTGCCGCTACCGGATACGCGGTAGCTGTAACTGTCCTCCTCGTGCCAGGGGTTGTAATAAAAATCCTCAAACACCTTGTCGGCGACTGAGCCAATCCCCACCTCCTCGATCTTCTTTGTGTTGGCGTCGAAAGCAATCTGGTTGTGTGGGGGTAGTAGGAGGGGGTAAGCTTCGATTGCCTTGGAGGCGTTACAAAAAATACCTTATCCCTCCTCCCTCTCCCTCTCCTCACCTGCTCAAAGACGTCCAGGTCCCCTCTGCATATCGTAGCCATATCGTTCGGTTTCGGCACGCACGGGCTCGGCGCCTTCTTGTTCTTGATGGCCTCCCAGTCAACCCCATCAAAGAACTTGTGTTTCATTATCGCCTCCACACCACCCTTAGCACCCAGCCTGCAGTCCTCCTTCATAACTGTGAGCTTCTGAACCAGGTCTACGAAAACTTCGTCCCCTCCTGACTTCTTGAGTACGAACTCCCTGTCGAGTTTGTAGTGCTCCGGTAGCATCTCCCTCTCAAAATTGATTTCGTCCTCCCTTACAAGTGTAGTTTTCATGTCCTTCTCCTGCGCTCTCTCGTTCAAATGAAGCGCCAGCACCGTGTTATAGTTGTGTTCGTGCATGTCGAACGGGTAGTGGTTGCAGCACATCCTGTACATCATAACCCCCACTGCAAAGAAGTCGTGCGTTACCCTCTGCGCCTTCTTGTCGCCCTTGTCGCGTGATTCGGGGCTCATGTAGGGGAGGGTGCCGCCGTGGGCGTAGGAGACGTCGTTCTTTAGCTTGTCGGCCATGCCGAAATCGGCGAGCCGGGCGTAACCGTGCTTGTCGATTAGGAGGTTCTCCTCCTTTATGTCGCGGTGGAGGATCTTGTGGGAGTTGTGCAAGGACTCGAGACCGAGGAGGCAGTTGCAGACCAACCAGCGGATAGTACCCATTGGGAGAACGCGACCGGGGGAGGCGTTCTGGGTGGGAGGGAGGGGGAGGGCGGGCAAGTTGTGGAGAGGAAGGGTTAGATAGATGACTTGTAGTTGAGCTTTGCTGTGCGAAAACGGCAGGGAGAGCAGTAGCGACCACAAAAGCAACCACAACAAAAGTAAGTGCAGCAGCCCAATCCATTGCCACCCCCCCCCCCTCCCCCCCCCCTCCTCCCCACCCCACTCCTACCTGCAAGTGAAGGGCGTCCCCCCCCTCCATCAAGCTCTGCACCAAGTAAACGTACGCCTTGTCCTGGAACGCGCACTCCAGCTTCATCAGGAACTCGCTCCTCTCGCTGTGGTCGTCGCTGATCTCCTCCATGAAGTGGAGCTCCCCCATTACTAGAATGTCCATCCCCGGGCAGGATATTATGCGCTGCTTCTCCAGACGCTTCATGGCGTGGAAGTCCTCCCTTTCGGACATAGGGCCGAAGCTGGGAGTGGGGAGGGGGGATGTTGAAGGGTTTAAGGGTAAGTTGGGACACCCATCAAATCTCAGTCTCAGTTGTTGACCGGCACAGCATCCATTATCTCCCAGCAAGTCCCAGCCAGTCCCCCCTCCCGAAGGGTCGTCATCAGCCCCTTCCCGCTCCCCCCCCCACCAACTCACTTCTTAGTTACTGCGAATACGGTTCCAAACCCCCCCTGTCCAAGCGCCCTGTGTTCCTCAAAACATGTGGGATCAAGGGTACCTTTCTTTACCTGAAGGGTTTTGTCCACGTCAGATGTTGACGCGGAGCAGTTACCCATAGGAGTATAGAGGGTTGGGGTGTGTGGGGGGGAATGACGACGTTGGAAAAGGGAGAAAGTTATGTACAAGGAATCCCCCAGCGGTTGTGGGGTGAGTTAGGAAAGGAAGGAAGAGAGAAAAATGTTTTCTTAATCCACACACCACTTTAACCCACAGCGTGCTAAAAATGAATTTGACCACCAGAGCAAAGAGCTTATGTCTCATCCTGATCGACTGGTTTCAATTGCGATAATGCTCACAATATACACTTTGTGTTAAAAAAAAATTGATTTCCGCTTGTTGAAACGAATTCAAGTTTCACCATCGACGTTTATTTTATTTCAGACACCAACTGCGCCGTTTGATTATGCGACATTCGCGACAACAACTTTCAGATCAAAGTCCAAACAAAATGCAAAGAAAGGTAAGAAGGGATGGCTTTCCGACGAACAAAAATGTCTTCCTTTGTTGAACGTGACATATCCTCCCACGCGGGCTTCGTTGGGGAGGAGGAAAATGTTGCCGCCCTATGGAAGAGCATAGATGCTATGCACGCTCAGAATCGCATGAGTAAAGAGAGGTAAGGTCGTGGCCCTCCGACGTTTCGTCATGGACAAGTGTTGATTTATGTCTTTTTGAGGTCATAATACTACCAAAGATCTATGCTCAACTCTTTTATACACGCTTCCTCCCCTGTAACGTCATTTATTCTGCCAAATACATGCCCCGAACTCAAATAACTAACCCTTCTCCCCACGCTTCTCCTTCCCCTCTTCTCTTCCCTCCCTTGCACAGGAAAGAGCCCGAGTACACGTTCTATGATGGTCCTCCATTCGCCACTGGTCTTCCCCATTACGGCCACATCCTTGCCGGAACCATCAAGGACACTGTCACCAGGTACGCTGCCATGAACGGCTTCAGGGTGGAGAGGAGGGCGGGCTGGGATTGCCACGGGCTGCCTGTGGAGTATGAGGTAAGTTGAGACGAGGGCTGAAACCAATGATTATGCATCGTAGTCGGAAAACGGTTCTCATTCAACACACACACTGATGCTTCCGCTTACCACCAACCTCTCATACCTTTTTGCGCTTTCCATCATGCAGATCGACCAGAAACTCAACATTACGCACAGGGACCAGGTCCTGGAGATGGGCATCGAGAACTACAACAAGGAGTGCCGTTCCATCGTTACCCGCTACACCAAGGAGTGGGAAACCACCGTCACCCGCCTCGGTAGGTGGATCGACTTCGAGAACGACTACAAGACCCTGGACCCCTCCTTCATGGAGTCGGTCTGGTGGGTCTTCAAGGAGCTCTTCAACAAGGACATGGTCTACCAGGGTTACAAGGTGATGCCGTTTTCCACCGCATGCGGCACCCCTCTCTCCAACTTCGAGGCCGGCCTCAACTACAAGGAGGGCACTAAGGACCCCGCTGTCGTGGTCTCCTTCCCCCTTACCGAGGACCCCGAGGTCTCCTTCGTCGCTTGGACGACCACCCCATGGACCCTCCCGAGCAACCTCGCCCTGTGCGTCAACCCAGAATTCGAGTACGTCAAGATTAAGGACCTGGCATCGAGCAAGGTCTACATCATAGGGAAGGCGAGGTTGTGCCAGCTCTACCCTCAAATGAAAGGCAAGAAGTGGAAGAAGGAGAAGGAGAAGGAGATCTTTGAAGTCCTCGCCACCTACAAGGGATCCGAGCTCGTCGGCAAGACGTACACCCCCCTCTTTGACTACTTCGCCTCCGACGAGGGCCAGACCTATTGGAGAGTGCTCAGCGACAAGTATGTTACCGATGACTCCGGTACGGGAATCGTTCACCAAGCCCCGGCCTTCGGAGAGGACGATTACCGCGTCTGCCTCGCCCACTCCATCATCAAGAAGGGGAGTGACATCCCCTGTCCCGTCGACTCCAACGGAATCTACACCGCGGGGTGCACGGACTTTGTCGGACAGTACGTCAAGGACGCCGACCCCAAGATCTGCGAGATGCTCAAGGCGCAAGGAAGGCTCGTGCAGAAGGACGTCATATCGCATTCTTACCCCTTCTGCTGGAGGTCGGACACCCCGCTTATTTACAAGGCGGTGCCGAGCTGGTTCGTCAAGGTCGAGGAGATTAGGGACAAGCTTATGAAGAACAACGAGAAGACGCACTGGGTCCCTAACCACGTCAAGGACGTCAGGTTCCACAACTGGCTCAGGGACGCCCGCGACTGGGCAGTCAGCAGGAATAGGTTCTGGGGCACCCCCATCCCCGTTTGGGCGAACGACGACTTCTCGGAAGTTATCTGCATCGGATCCATCGCCGAACTCGCGGAGCTCAGCGGGGTTACCGTGGACGACCTCCACAGGGAGACTGTCGATAAGATCGAGATCCCGTCCAAGAAGAACCCCGGTACTGTGCTAAAGCGCATCGACGAGGTCTTTGACTGCTGGTTCGAGTCCGGGTCCATGCCTTACGCCCAGAAGCACTATCCCTTCGAGAACGCTGAAGAGTTCAAGGATGGCTTCCCCGCCGACTTCATCGCCGAGGGCCTAGACCAAACCCGTGGATGGTTCTACACCCTCATGGTCCTCTCCACCGCCCTCTTTGACAAGCCCCCCTTTAAGAACCTCATCGTTAACGGCCTCGTCCTCGCAGCTGACGGGAAGAAGATGTCCAAGAGGCTTAAGAACTACCCTGACCCCACCCTCGTCATCAACAAGTACGGCGCGGACGCCCTCCGCATGTACCTGATCAACTCACCTGTCGTCAGGGCTGAGCCGCTGAAGTTTCAGGAAGAAGGAGTCCTTGGGGTCGTCAAGGATGTGTTCAATCCTTGGTTCAACGCCTTTAAGTTCCTCATGCAGCAGGTCGACAGGTTCGAGACATCCACCGCGACCAAATTCGCCCCGAACATCGACAAGGTCAGGGCCTCCAAGAACTCTATCGACATCTGGCTCGGCGCCCGCACGCAGGGCCTAATCAAGTTCGTCCACGAGGAGATGGCTGCCTACCGCCTCTACACCGTCATGCCTGAGCTTGTCAGCTTCATCACCGAGCTCACCAACTGGTACGTCCGCCTTAACCGTGACCGCCTTAAGGGCAGCGACGATGACGCTGAGTCCGGCCTCCAAGTCCTTTACTCCACTCTTCTGGACATCACCATCCTCCTCGCCCCCTTCAACCCCTTCATCTGCGAGTACTTTTACCAGAACTTGCGAAAACTCCAGACTTCGTACGACCCCGCCAACCCCAACGACACCACCAACCCCGCTATCGCTGGAAAGACTGCCTCTGTCCACCTCCTCAGGCTCCCCGCCTTTGACGCTAGCAGGATCAACGACACTGCCGTTGAGGGAATGAAGATGCTCCAGAAGATCGTCAAGCTGGGCAGGGATGCTAGGGAGAAGAGACTTATCTCCGTCAAGACTCCCCTTAGGTGCATGGTTGTCGTCATGCCCCTGGCCTCTCAGGACGTCTTTGAGGATGTCAAGACTAAGCTCGCCCCCTACATCATGACTGAGCTCAACGTCTGGGATATCAAGTTTGTCACTCCCTCCGAGGAGGCCGAGTGGGTCAAGATTGCCCTCCTTCCCGACCTCAAGATCCTCGGGAAGAAGCTCGGTAAGGCGATGAAGGCTGTGAAGCAGGGCCTCGTCAACATGACCCACGAACAGGCCAAGGCCGCTATTGAGAGCGGCTCAGCAGAGGTCGAGGGGCAGGTCATCGACTTCAAGACCGAGGTCATTAGCATGTACAAGTACGCGAAGGAGGACGAGGCCTGGGAGGGCTGCGTTCACAACGACGGCGACGTCGTGTGCGCCATAGACTCAACCATGGACGAGAAGCTCATCGCCGCCGGAAAGTGCAGGGAGCTCATCACCAACATCCAGAAGCTTCGCAAGGTCGCGGGGCTCGTAGTGACCGACAAGATCGAGGCCTTTTACGAGGAACAGGGGGGAAATACCATGAGGAAGTACATTAAGGGCAACCTCAAGACTTTCGAGGACAAGTTCAAGGGCATGGTTCCCCTCCCCAAGGAACTTGCTAGCGAGGCAAGCTCCGTTCTCGCCAGTACCGAGGTCGACATGGATGGTATGGGTAAGTTGACTGTCGACATCCGCTCCCCTCAGCTCAGCCTTAGCCAGAGCATCACGGACGCGGCGGTCGCCAAGTTCATCGCAACCCTCAGCATCAACGACGTCACGGACGCGCAGGAAGTCACCTGCAAGATCGACGCCGCCGAACACACCCTCGTGGAGGGCAAGGACTTCTTCAAGTCCGCAACTGCTATGGCCGTCGCCGAGAACAAGTTCTAAACGCTGGTCTAGAGATAGGAAAGCTACGGAAACGTTGAAATAAAGGACGATTTACTTTCTAACTTCCAGCAATTTTCTTTCTACTATACTCCACGCGTCGCGAGAAGTGAAACCAAAACCCCCAAAAGTTTGGACATTTGTATTTCACGAGGCCAATGACCGGATGATTGGCCAAACTTCCTCCCATTCCACTCCTCATCAACAACCCCAACCGCCCGAATCTGGGTTACCCCCCCCCCCCCCCTGTTAGTTGAACTCCCAATATAACCACAAAGGCGGCCTGAACTTTCCGAAAACCTGAGGTGTGCAAGAGTGTAACAGTTCATCTCTCCCAATCCTTCGGCAGAGGCTTGGCCTCAATCCCTCCTTGATCTCATGCCAAGGCTTCCATCTAAGCCCAAAGCTCTAGACGAGGTCGATAGCGACCGGGAGACACTCGGCGAGGCGCCTTTCTACAGTGGCCAATCTAACAGCAGTGGCTTTGTCCATGAACTCGAGGTAAGGCTAGTTATGCCTCAACTTATGCCCCCAATTCGGCAGCTCACCTCACATTGTCGTTTCTTTCCATCTTCCTCCCCCCCCCCTCTCCCTTCCAAACCCCCTCCGTCCTTTTAGATTTCCGACAATGGTGACTGGGTGGACAATGTCTATAAGTCTTCCAAGCCTTCTTCCTTTGGGGGTTGGCTTCGCCGACGTAGAGCTTGGTCGCCCTCTTCAGATCGGACCATATTCACTTCTGCCGATATTCTGTGCCGCGGCTACCTGGAAAAGCAGGGTAGCTGGAGGAAGAACTGGAAGACTCGCTACTTCATTCTTCGTTCAGACACCCACTCTCTCTGTTACTTTAACAACCACATCGAAATGGTGCTCCTAGGGGAGGTCGTAATATCCACAAACTCGGATGTATGGAGAGGGGCGAAGCCCGATCTTTCGGACTCCTCTTCGAAGCGGTCTCAGAGTTTCTCTCCCCTTGGGAACACTTCAAATTCCTCGATGTCTAATCCAAGCCGCCCTTCGCAAGCCTCTGGTTCGGCAAACCTGACATTTGGGGTGAAGTGCTCGACGACTAACCATACTCTCATCATGGACGCTCCGGATGCCATATCCTTGGGAGTTTGGCTTCAGGCGATTCAGGAGGAAATTCAAGCCGCGAGGGATAACGCCTTGAACTCCTCTTGCAACTCGCTACAGAAGTCATCCCCAGCTACTGCGCACGCCCGCACCGTGGAGGAGCTGCTAGGCACCTTTGCAGGGAACGAGGTTCCGTCTATAAATTGTATATCGTACTCGGACCTTCCCATGGCCACCGACGCCAACGACGAAGGAGGAATACTTAACACAGCTCAGGCCCTCGCGGCCTCGAACTCTACCAACAGTGGCACACGAAAAACCTGGAAGGATGGATTGGGCTCCCCAAAGAAGGGCAAGAGGGGCATGTTGAAGCGCATGTTCACATCGAGCAAGCGAAGTTTGGAGCTGGAAACAGCGGAGTCGTCGGCGACGCCAGAGTCTTCGGGTCTTTCTCCTATCGATAGTTCCCTGAAGTCCCCGTTGGTGGACCTTGTTGAGGAAAAGAGCAACTCGGACAACTCCGAAGAGGATGCAGACGCTGATGCAGATGTGCAAGCCAAAGCTTTACAGGAGCCACTCACCCCGTGCGAGACCCAGCAGGCTAGTGATGAAGAGGACGAGGACATTCTGGATGCGACGGCGGAGAAAAATATCAGCGAAAACTTCTCTCCTAGGCAGCACGAGGCTGGGGCGGGAAGGGATTTTAAGATGCATACGCCCCCCCGGCCAAACAAGGGTGGCAAATCTGTCGAATCTGAGGCTTCTCCGAGAGATAGAAGCCACCAAACAGCAACTACGAATATGGGCATCCAGCTCTCCGTTCAGCTCAGCGGAGTCTGCGACGCCACAGACTCTCTTTTCATTGTTGTCTTCGGAGGAAAACTATCCTCCAAGGCACGTGCTGGCCTAGCCGACGCCAGGAAACTGTACACAAAAGAGATGCAGAGTGCCGGCAAGTTTCCACCTTCGCTCGCCAACGTGGACCTCTCCCATGTGGACTGGCTTCAGCTTGGTCGCACCGAGGTTGTTAGGCAAAGGGACGCCGGTTCACTCATCTCCAGGACGGCATCGAAGGCAGACCCTTCATCTCAGCACGCGGGGCTACCTTCCGGTCAATCGTCTGCCCTCGTTTGCAGGCAGTTCAGTCTCATGGTCAACGACCCGAGTCGATATGGAGTTGACATCCTCATGTTTGCGGTGTACAAAGCAAACGGATACTCGGATTTGTTGAACTCGCACACTGAGCTTGCGTGGGGAGTGGTCGATTGCGACAACCTGGAGCCTGGACTTTATTCTAGGCTCGCCTTGCACACCATCCATAGCAAGTCCTCCTCAATGGCCGCCTTCCAAGATATGAATGCTGACCTCAACTTGCGCTTACCTAGCGAACTGTTTCAATCGCCGGAGCCCGTTGCATTTCTGGGAATTTGCCCCACGCAGAGTGTGGGCATGACTAGAAGAGTTTACTCAGTCAGCCAGAGGCTCGGCTTCAGAACACCTCCTTACTGCCACAAGCTGTACGGCTTCCAGTCCCTCCAGGGCCAGGTGCTGACGAGGGAGGAGCTTTACCTGCCCCGCTATAATTTGAGTGTGCCGGCAGCGATGCTGGCCTTGCTGCTGGAGGAGAGGCTCCCTAGCGTTGAAAAGCTACTAAACGTTGTTGTTGAAGAGCTAGTCCACGCCACCAAACACCTGAAGGCATCCCAAAAAGCTGTATCAGAGGGCGTCCAGGCGAATCTTGACATGTTCACTGGCGATAAGAAGAAGGCACGCGCGATGAGTAGCGACAAAAAGCAAGGGAGGGACGACGAAGCTGACAGCACAATAAAAAGGATCAGCAGCGGGAGCAACCTCATCGACGCCGTCGATAATCAGATTTCTAACGCCAGTAAGGGTGTAATTGAGTTGGAGAAGGCCCTGAACAGGGTCGCTACGCTGACGAGGGGCGAAGAGGTCCTTAAAGACGTTAAAGTTGGCCTCATTAACGAGTACATGGGCTGCTTCAACGCCTGCATGGAGGCCATGAGGGCAGAGGAGGAAGATAGGGAAGTTATCGAGATTGAGGTCGAAGACAGGAGAGGGAAGAAGAAGAAGAAGAAAAGCAAGAAGAAGGAAACGGCCTTGATCATGGGCATTCCCAGGCAGATGGGGGGAGCTAGGTTGAAGAGGAGCGTAATGAAAAAGTCACAAACGTACGCTTTCATGCCGACCAACCTGAACATTCAGTTGATGCACACGGAGAGAGTCGGGGTCACCAAGAAGATTGGAGATTTTGCAACAGATATGGACGATGAGGAGGAAGGGGAGGAAAGATTATTTGAGGACGACGATTATGCGGAGGCGGGAAGGAAGGATAAGACAGAGGGGCCCGGGGGAGGCGGGGCGAGCAAAGGCGATACCTCGAGGGAGGATGTCGGCACAGAGAGCGGGAAGCCCCTCGACACGTTTGCTTCACTGACTTTCGGAGTCCCTTCCGCCCACTCTCTATCAAAGAGCAACGGGGGCCTGAGAAGGTTGCTGTTGTCCCAGAGCACTGATGGCATTTTCAAGCCCGACGAAGAGGCTTGGATGGAACGTTCAGCCCACAAGACGAAAATGCAGAAGACAAAAGACGACCCTTTGAAGTTGGCAACGTTCGAGAATGACCTCTCCATTTCCAGGGCCGCTCAAGTCTGCGCGCTTCACGCTAGGGGGCTGGAAATGACCGTTGCGGACTTGAAGAGCCACGCCGGGGGGCGACGGAGGAACAGCATCCTGAAGCTGGCGTCCAGGATCACAAACGACGGGGCTGAAGAAGACGTCAAGGAGATCGCCGCTAGGGCAGTGGACGAGGATGTCGAATTTAGCGGCTCTGCGGGCGCCTCTATCCTAAGCGACGAGGACGCAAGCGAGGAGGACGTAAGGAAGACGAAGCTCACGGGGGAGGTGGAGGACTGGTTCAAGTGCGCGCAGCTCATGCACAGGGTCGACATAGTGACGAGCCAGGTCCTTGCCATTGCCATCACCTCGTTTCAAACGACGCTTGCCCTGGCTGCTGCCGGGAGTCCCCATCATCTGAGCATCCTTCCAAGAATTCTGGACGTTGGGTTTTTGGTTAGTTTGGAGAGCTTGTTGAGTGCCTACGGCGGGGAGCTTTGCATGGTTGAGGACTTGTCGGTGGCGGTCGAGTGGCTCTCTACCGTGTCTGTGAGAGTCATCGAGGTGAAGAACCACAGGTTCTCCACGGGAGCCAGGACCTACTCGAGCGAGAGCCATAGTCAGGACATTGGAGGGGACGGCAAGAGGGGCTACGGCTTCGCCGATGGAGTTTGGGTGAGGAGGGGTAGGAGAAAGGGGGGCGGGGGAGGGTCGGAGAGAACCAGTAGGGATAGCAGCAGGGACATCGCAGGGATCAAGTGGGGAGAGATTGTGGTTGATATTGAGGTCAACTTTGAGACAGCTCAGGCAGTGAGGGAGGCAGCAAAGACCTTGAAGGACGAAATCGAGAAAGACTCCCTGAGGATGGAGATGGTTGACGAGGCTGGCACCAAGAGGGTTTGGAAGAAGCTGACACGGAGGGCAAGCAGCCCGATTATTGGATCGAATTCGAAGCTGGGCGACTTCGACGGGCCCGCCTCCCCTGAGATGTCTGACTTGTTTTCAAAAAGAGTTCGGTTGGATGACAGCGCGGCCTCGGTCAGTGAGGGGAACAACGATTGGGGGCCAGGAAATGATGTAGAGGTCCTTGCCTGTTGCAGGCTCACCGCGGTCCTCTTCACTCAAGGGATCAACGCGCAGGCGACCCTGGCCAACGCCAAAATGGGGGGCGACGCCAGCATACAGACGAGCATCAACAGGGCGAGCATGCAGCGCTTGAAGGCTTACACGGCTAACTTCAGGGGGAGCGTCTGCAGGACTGGTGTCGACAGGAACAGTAAGTCCCCGAACCCCGGGGTGAAGGGGGGGGGGGGAGGGGGGGGAGGGGGAGGGGGGGAGGGGGTGCTCCAGAAGCTGGACAGATTGTACAACAAGGCGCAGGGGTGCGTGAACGAGAGCTGCATCAACAGCAACGAAAAGAATGTCAACGTGCTTCTGAAGACGTCAGATCTCTGCAGGTTCCTGAACGGGACCCACGGTGTGCTCTGCAAGAGCGGAAAAGACAGGACAAGCATGGCGGTAACGCTCGAGCAGGCCAGGTACCTGTGCAGCAGCCACGGGGTGGTCAGCGGGAAGAAGAGTGCGGAGATAATGAGGAGGCACGGAGTCAGGAGACACAACGTGTGGGCAAACACTGGGCAGAGGAACTTCGCCTTCAACGGAATCAATTACCAGAGCCTGCCGAAGTGCTTCAAGCCTCCTGCTGGGTGCTTCTCAGGAAGCGTGATGACATAGGTCTAGACAAATTAATAGAATTTTTGTTCGCATAAAATTATTGCTAGGGGGCTTGTCGCTTAATAGATGTGAGGGTCAACTTCCTGAGGGGCTTGTTCTCGCTGCAGAACATATCACCTCCATAGCGGCAAGAACGAGAGGGAGCAGCTTTTCCCTTGGTTCCGGTGAGGGCCTTGTAGGACAAGGCAGAAGACCTCACGACGCCCGAGTCATTAATATTTGCGACGACGTCCAGACCAGATACAACTCTTCCCACCACTATATTCGTCTGGTCGAGCGAAGTAGGCTTTGAGGATGCGACGGGGGTAATGCTGAAAGTAAAACCACCATCAGATCCCTCTCTGACGCTCACGAATCCGGAGACAGACGAAGGGCGGAGGCGGTCGGAACTAGGATTGGGGGCGAACGTGGGGGGTGCGCGGGCAACGTATTTTCCCACCACGCTGCCAAAGTCAATCCGCTCATCCTTTACTATTCTCCAGACCTGACTTTCCAATAGCGTTACAGGATCATCTACGCCACCCATACAAGCATTGTACACCTTATTCGCTTCGAGCTGCTCGCGCTGAAGATTCCTCACCTCACGATCCTTGCATCCAGTCTTCAACCCAGTAGAAAGGAGATCCTGTAGTGTGGAAGCAGCCTGAGGCTGATCTTCGCCATACAGTCCGATTACAATCTCCCCACCACCAACCCCTTCCTCCCCCCCAGACAAGCCCAGCTTGAACTTCGATGTAATTTGAGGCTCTTGAAATTCTTTGTTCTCAGCGGCTTGAGCCCCAGTTGGCGATATTAAACTTATACAACTAGCACCAATTGCACCAAGTGATCCACGACGAGTTATTTGAATGTTAGCTAGGCCATGCGTTCCTGCCAATAGCAGTAAAAAGAGGACAACTGTCAATAATTGTTGAGACATTTTGGCTTTTCAGGATGTTCGCTCTTGTGCCTCTTCTCCCATCCGAGTCTCAGACAAATCTCATGTCAATTATTCACTTCAACGAGGTGCTCAACGTAAGTTGATAGGACAAAGAAACAACATTATCAATGGTTTACAATATTTGCTGAATGTTAGCCCGAAAAGACTCTTGGAACAAGTACATTTTAGCGACTCTCCGTTATGCTCTTCTCGTTAGTCATATCAATATTATTCGTGTTTCTTGAGCTCAATCGTAGGGTTTTGCTGTCTTTGGGACTAGTTCTTCTACAATGCACACAATATTACCATATTATGCGTAAAGCGTGCTAAAATCATTGCAAAAATCCCATCATTGTGAATCTACGTCCCGCATCTCTCGTCTCCCTCCTCAAGTGTCATCCTTCCATCCCAATCTTCTCACCCCTCTTTCTCCTTTCCTTTACTTCCTCCTTTCGCCCTGTTTTAATCTCGCAGCTCGGCCAACTCGGCGTCCCCACGGATGCTATCAAGTTTGGTTCATGCAGTATGGAGAGCGACAAGTGGGTCGTCTGTTGTAATGAGGGCCAGGTCTCAATGTGCGACCTCAAAAACAACGGGACCGTCAGTAGGAGACCAATCCAGGCAGATGCGGCCATCATGAACCCTTCAGTGAACGTCCTTGCCGTGCGATCCGGTCAGCAACTCCAGATTTTCAACCTTGAGCTCAAGGCCAAGATGAACTCTTTCTCCATGGGCGAGAGCGTCGTATTTTGGAGGTGGATCGACCAGAAGACTCTCGCTGTCGTGACGACTGGCTGTGTCTACCATTGGGCCTGCGTCGAGGCCAACTCGAAGCCGTTCAAGGTCTTTGACCGCCACACCTCCCTCCCATCGTCCATGCAGATCATCAATTACGACGTCTCGGATGATGGCAAGTGGTGCCTCATTGGTGGCATTTCTGCCGGAGAAAACAACTCCATCAACGGCAACATGCAGCTTTACTCACTTGAAAAGAAGGTGTCCCAGCCTCTGACAGGTCACGCAGCCGCCTTTGCCAAGCTCAAGCTCCCTGGCCGCGACGACGAGGCCCAGGTCCTCGTTTTCCACCAGCAGGCTCCCGGATCCCCCGAGCAAAAGATCTACGTCATGGAGGTCGGCCGTGACCCCTCAAAGGGAGCAGCCTTCAAGCTCGCCCCGACCCAGATCCCGATCCCCCAGGATGCCATCACTGATTTCATAGTCAGTCTGACCATCGACAGCGAGAACAGGTGAGAAAAGATGGTGCGGCGTAGCGTAGCAAAATGGCAAGAGCCGACCTAACTCCTCCTTCCTTCCCCGCCAACCCTACCCCCTCACCCCCACGTAGCATTGCATTCCTCATCTCTAAGATGGGCTACCTCTACATGTTCGACATGCACACGGGTGCCGCTCTGTACCGCGCAAGGATCTCCCAGGATACGATCTTCAGCACCGTCCCTACTTCCAACGGTGCAATCCTCGGCCTCACCGCTCGGAAGGGTCAGCTCCTCTCCGTCTCGATGAACAAGGACAACATCATCCCGTACATCATTAATACCCTTCAAAACAACGACCTCGCACTCAAGCTCAGCAGCCGTCTTAGTCTACCCGGTGCCGAAGGCCTCTTCAAGCTGGAGCTCGAGAAGCTCCTTGCTTCAGGGGACATCACCGGTGCTGCCAAGCTAGCAGGAAGTTCCGGGAATGCCCTGCGAACCCCCGAGATAATTGCCCGGTTCCAGCAGCTCCCCGCCCAGCCCGGCCAGCCGCAGCCCGTCTTTGTCTACTTCTCCACTCTCCTGGAGTCCGGTCCCTTGAACGAGCAAGAGTCCATCGAGCTCACTAAGCCCGTCCTCCAACAAGGAAGGCCGCAGCTACTCGAGAAATGGCTTAAGGAGGACAAATTAGCGTGTTCCGAGGCCCTCGGCGATCTCATTATGGGGCAGGATGTCGGGATGGCACTCTCCGTCTACCTTCGCGCAAGGTGAGAATGGGCTACATATATTTGTGTAGAAATTCATAGTGCGCAAGTTCATGACACGGCAAATCCTAACCATCTACCACAACCCCTTCGCCCTTCGCTCATTACGTTCCTTCACAGCTGCCATTCCAAGGCAATCACATGCTTCGCACAGCGCGGCGAGTATGCGAAGATCGTCGCCTACTCCAAGCAGGTCTCTCACACGATGGACTATCAGGCGCTCCTTAATCAGCTCGTCTTCTCCAACCCTGCCGGCGCCCTCGAGCTCGCCAAAGCGCTCGCCACTGCCGAGGGTGGCCCTCTTATCGACATCGAGGCAGTGGCCGAATCTTTTCTTGCATCCAACCGCATCCAGGAGGCTACGTCATTTCTCCTCGAGGCCCTCAAGGAGGACAAGGCTGTGCACGCCAACCTTCAGACCAAGCTTATTGAGATCAACCTAATCGGCGGAGCTCCCCAGGTCGCCGACGCCATCCTTCAAAACAAGATCCTCTCCCACTATGACAAGCCACGCATTGCCAAGATGTGCGAGCGCGCAGGTCTCTGGCAGCGGGCTGCTGAGAACTACACCGACATTGGGGACATCAAGAGGGTCTTCAAGAACTCCCATGCCATGGACCCTGAGTTCATCCTCTCTTACTTCGCCACGCTCTCCCCTGACAATGCCATCCTGCTTCTCAAGGACATGTTGAGCAGGGGGGCTAGCAACCTACAGGTCGTCGTCGAGGTCAGCAAGAAGTACTCCAACGAGCTCGGAGCCAAGGTGAGAATAGAAGAACACTACGTTATCAAATAGAGACATATAATTCTAACCACTCACATCGTGCGCGATTCTCTCGTCGCAGAACCTCATCGACATCTTCGAGACGTTCAAGGCCACGGAGGGCATGTACTACTACCTCGGCTCCATCGTAAATTCGTCCGAGGAGCAGCTCGTCCACTTCAAGTACATCCAGGCTGCTTCTATGCTCGGTCAGTTCAAGGAGGCCGAACGCGTTTGCCGCGATTCTACTGTCTACGACGCCAGCGAGGTCAAGACCTTTCTTATGTCCGCCAAGCTCGCCGATCCCAGACCCCTTATCCATGTTTGCGATCGCCATGACTTCATCGAAGAGCTCGCCGAGTACCTCTACACTAACTCTCTCATCCAGTACATCGAGGTCTACGTCACCAAGGTCTCTCCTCAGAAGACTCCACAGGTCGTTGGCAAGCTACTGGAGCTGGATGCAAACGAAGATCTCATCAAAAAGATCCTCATGTCAGTCGGGACTGCCTGCCCGGTTGACGAGATGGTGGAGATTGCCGAGACGAGGAACCGCCTCCGCCTTCTGCAGCCGTGGCTCGAGAGCCGCGTCGCCACTGGTTCTACGGAGCCTGCAACCCACAATGCGCTTGGTAAAATCTACATCACGTTGAACAAGGATTCTAAACAATTCCTCATCAACAACATGTTCTACGAACCCGCCGTCCTCGGAAAGTTTTGCGAGTCCCTCGACCCCTCCCTTGCTTTTGTTGCATACAAGAAGGCGAACGGTGATTGTGACGAGGACCTCATCAGGGTAACTAACCAGCACCAGCTCTACAGGGAGCTTGCGAGGTACTGCGTAGAGCGCCAAGATGCCGATCTGTGGGCCAGGGTACTTTCGAAGTCTGAGGACAACACGGAGAAGGCAGAGACTCGCGCTCTCGTTGATCAGGTCGTCGAATGGGCACTTCCTGAGTCGACCAACGCCGATGAAGTATCTGCCACGGTCAAGGCATTCCTCGCCGCCGACCTTCCCGGAGAGCTCATTATCCTCCTCGAGCGCATCGTCCTTCAGGGATCAGAGTTCTCGGAGAACAGGAACCTCCAGAATCTGCTTATTCTCACGGCGATTCGAGCCGACGCCTCTAAGGTGATGGACTATGTTGATCGCCTAGACCACTTCGACGGGCCCGAGATTGCCAAGATTGCAATTTCAGCGCAGCACGAACTCTTTGAGGAGGGCTTTGCCATCTACAACAAGTTCTCCAAGGCCGAGTTCACAGAGGATAAGGAAGTCAGGGTGGAGATGCAGGTGAGGTTCAATTCCGACAGCGTCACGTCAGTAGAGGTTATAATTCCAAAGCGCCGCTAACTCAGTCTTGTCCCAACGACATATCCCCACCCTCAGGTTGCGGCGCTCACTATCCTCGTCGACAACCTCAAAGCCCTCGACCGAGCCAAGTCGTACGCGGAGAAATGCGACGAAGCTCCCGTTTGGAGCAAACTCGGCCAAGCGCAGCTCACGGAGAAGATGGCAGCCGAAGCTATCATGTCCTTCGTCGCTGCAGAGGACCCCTCCGAGTACATCAAGGTCTGCGACGAGGCCAACGAGGCAGAAATCTGGACTGAGCTCATCCCCTACCTCCACATGGCTAGGAAAACTATCAAGGAGAACATCCTCGATACCGAGCTCATTTACTCCTTCGCCAAGACTAACTCCATGACGGAACTGGAGGAATTTGTGAACAGCCCCAACTGCGCAAATATTCAGGCCATAGGAGACAGGTGCTTCGGGGAGGGAATGTACGTTGCGGCCAAGCTGATGTACACGAGCATCAACAACAACGCTCGCGTGGCTCTCTGCCACATCAACCTCGGCGAATTCAGGGAGGCAGTCGCAGCGGCCGCGAAAGCCAACGCAGTCGCTACGTGGAAGAGCGTTTGCTGGGCCTGCATCAAAGCCTCCGAGTTCAAACTCGCCTCGAGCTGCGGCATCCACATCATCTGCCACCCCGACCACCTCGACGAGCTCATCGGTGTCTATGAGCAGGCCGGGCACTTCTCCCAACTTATCGAGCTCATGGAGCAGGGCCTCGGGAACGACAACGCTCACATGGGAATCTTCACCGAGCTCGCGATCCTCTACTCAAAGTACGAGCCCGCGAAGCTCATGGACCACATCAAGATCTTCATCGGTCGCATGAACGTGGTCAAGGTGGTCAAGGCTTGCGAGAGGGCTAGGCTTTGGGTCGAAGCTGCGTTCTGCTACGTCAAGGACAAGCAGTATGACAGCGCCGCCAAGGTGATGCTCGAGAGGCTCGTTGCGTTTAAGCACGAACAATTCTTGGACATTATCGTCAAGGTCAGGAATCAGGAGCTCGTGTACAAGGCCATCACATTCTACTTCAACCATGAGCCGACCAAGTTCTCCAAGCTCATGTCCCTGATTATCCCTCAGCTCGACCACGCCCGCTGCGTCCACCTTCTCCGTTCCCACGGAGAAGCCTGCCTCTACCTGGCCATCCCGTACATGAAGGAGGTAAGTTTTTGTTTAGCGAAGCAAAGCGGTGGAGAGAATTCTGTCGCCCCCGTGTGTCAGCACCCAGCCAAGTTTCTAACGCATCAGCACCGCTGCTGCCCTCCCCCCCGGAAAAACGTTAACAGGTCCAGAGCAAAAACATTTCCGCCGTCAACACCGTGCTCAATGAGCTCTACCTACTCGACGAGGACTACGAGAGCCTCCAGGACAGCATCGACGGGTTTGACAACTTCGACCAGATTGATCTTGCTCAGCAGATCGAGAGCCATGAGCTTTTGGAGTTCCGTCGCATCGCCGCCTACCTCTACAGGAAGAACAAGAGGTGGGACCAGTCCATAACTCTCTCCAAGCACGACAAGATGTTCAAGGACGCCATCGACACCGCCGCCGAGAGCTGCGACGGCGACACGGTGGAGGGCCTGATGTCCTTCTTCTGCTCAATGAGCGAGAAAGAGTGCTTCTGCGCCCTCCTCTACACCTGCTTCGACCTCGTCCGCCCTGACGTCGCCATGGAGCTTGGGTGGAGGAACGGTTACGTAGACTACATCATGCCCTTCATGATTGAGTCCGTCCGCCAGTTCGCAGCGAAGCTCGCGGAGGTCGAGGCGAAGGTGAACCCCTCGGCCGAGGATGCCCAGAAGGAGGAGATGAGCGCAGCGTACGGGCAGGGGGTGGGCTACGGGAACGGCATGCTCATGCTAACGAACGGCATGGGACAGGGGGGGGGAGTGATCGAACAAGGGATGGGGGGGGGAATGGGGATGGGAAGCCCACACATGGGGGGAGGGGGGATGGGGATGGGAAGCCCACACATGGGGGGAGGGGGGATGGGAATGGGGATGGGGATGGGGTTGAACGGTAACATGAACGGAGCCATGGGTGGGGGATTCTAAGGTACGGGGATGAGGGAAAATTAGGGGGAAGTGGGGAGGGGAGGAGACGGGGAGGGGGGGTAATTGAAGAACGTTTTCGGGTTTGCAAAGAATCGTTATACTATACCGTGTAGGAAGAGGTATAGGGAGGAATAGGAAGAGGGTCAAAAATTCACTTCTTCTTACCCCTACTAGTCTTGCCCTTCTTCCCCTTCTTGCCATTCTTCCTCGTCGCAACTGCTCCTTCCGCTATTCCCACATCCGCTCCTCCCGCCGCCGCTCCCTTCCCTGTCTTGGATCTTTCCTTGACCATTGCCTCACTCTCCCCCCTTTCGTTCAGCGGTCCCGTGCATTGCACCTTGTGCTTCTTCCAGTGCTTCCTCTGGCACTCCTTCGAACAGTAAGCGACATTGCGACAGGGACACATTAGGAGCTTGTCACGCCCCACCTCCTTGGCAGTTAGAGCCTCGCAAACAAAGCAGCAAAAGGGACGGCCTTGAAGGTAATGTTTCGTGATGTTGGTGATCGTAGGATCGCGAAAGGAAGGATCGTATAAATTGGACTTGTCTCGAACTACGTCGGAATCGGGCTTTCCGAGATGAAGAAATGTTGCGAACATCTTTATTGCGACATCTCTACTCAGGTTAGGGTGTCCTCCGTTGCACGCCCAGAGGCAATGCATAAACACATTATACACGTCGTTGGTGGATGGAATAGCACCGCGCGCGAAAAACAGCCTGCATATGTCGTGTTCTCCATAATAGACAGTCCATGTAAGTGGTGAAAGAATATTTCCATCATCAGGGTCAACCATTGTCCTGTTCACATTTGCTCCATGATCGAGAAGTGCTATGGCCTGATGAATGCGCCCAAATTCAGTAGCATACATCAACAGGTTGAGGTTGGGTTGTTCCGCCAACCCTTCGACTCGGAGGTCCATATCAGGGTCAAGTCCATGTTCTAAGAGCAATCTCAAGATTGTTGAATTGTCACCATTCTTCATTGATGCATCTGCGGCCATGTACATGGCTTCCTTGTTGTCGAAGCCGGCCTCTAAGATAAGCTTGACCGTCTCAACATTATCATGACGAGAGGCGAGTGTGAGGACTGAAGCTACCTCATATCCCTCATCAAAAAGTTTCCCTGAAACTCCGAACAAAACCTCAGGACCATGTTCCTTTGCATACCCCTTGATGCGATCCCAGTCTTGGTAATAAGCCCATGTTATGCACGTCTTTTGACCGTCTGTCAAATCGTCACATCTAAATACTGTCACATTTGTGGTCTCTGATGAATTGTGTGACGATCGTACCTCTGATTGTGAATCCATTTTTGAGCGAACCTATCCCCGAATGTAAGTTTATAGCGGTAAATTACGATGTGATAGTGATCAACAAAGCCTCCAAGCTATTCCAAGTAGGCAGAAGTGTCGTGTTGGTGCTAATATTGGAGTCCAACTAAACTGCCACCAACCCCAAAATCTGTGCTTTGCTCCCAAGCTCCTTCACTTTCACTTCTCGAGAAAGTCCATCAAAAATATGCTCCTCATGATTGTGGTCCTAGCTTCTCTAATATCGTCGTGTTCTGCTTTAAATTTGTTCCATCCCGCTAGTGTTGATAATAGCTTGTATTGGTCATCAAATCTAGGGCTAAAAAGTGGTTTAAGGCTGAAAAGTGTGTCCTCAAATCGAGGTAGATTCTCACATCACTCTCAATCTCCCCAATATCCATTTTATACGTCTTCTGAACGTTATAAAACCTATCTGCGTGTTGATAACGGTGAGGATAACTCAGAAATACAAGAGAAAACAACAGAGAAAACAACAGATGACATTGTTAATGAATTTTTAGGGACAGGGACAGGACAAGGGACAGGGTTAGGGTTAAGCAACCCAAACGATTACTTCGTGCAAGGAGATAACATCATACCAGAGGGGATGGAAGGTAAGCAAAGAGGAGCAAAGAGGAACAAAGAGGATTGGAAGGAAAGAGGGGTGCAATCAGGAGGACGAGAAAACCCTAACATTTTCGCCTGCCCTTCTTACCTACCCTTCCTAACCTCCCCTTCGCTCTCCCCCTTTCCCCAGGTTCCATTTCCCCCCGTCCTTACCGTTCTGGTTTCTGCACCATAATCGGCGCCCCGAACATGGGTAAGTCAACTCTCCTGAATCTCTTACTCGGTCAAGATCTCTCCGTTTCAACCTCCAAGCCCCAGACGACCCGTCACTCCATCCTCGGTATCTTAACCGATCCCGGTATCCCCTCCAGCGGCCCGATCGACTACGGAGAGGGGAGCCTCACACAGCTGGCGTTCACAGACACCCCTGGCGTCGTCAGACGCAGGAGCTACGCGCTCCACGATAACATGATGAGCGCGGTGGGGAAGGGGATGGAGAAGGGGGACCTCATAGTTTTGATGACGGACGTTTTCGGGACTGTTCCTGTCGAGGATGTTAGGGAGACGGGGGGGAAGGGGGTTATGGAAAGGATTAGAGAGGCGGGGGAGAAGGTCGTTGTGCTGGTTAATAAGGTTGACTTGGTGGATAAGGTCACTAACAAGGGGGAGGACATTACATACTTTAGGGGGGGAGGAGAGGAAGAGGAAGAGGTGAGGAGGAAAGGGTGTGTGGGGGGGGAAGATGGCGTAAAATTACTCACTAACTGCTGGTGGAGCTGCACCGCAAGGGGGGATGGGTTGTGTTGAGCCTCTGGCAGCCTTGACTAACCGTGCCCACCCCCCCCCCCCCCATTCTTTCCCCGTCTCACAGGGCTTCCTCGAAAGCCGAACCTCCTCCGTCCCATCAGCCGTACTAAAGTGGAGATCCATCCTACCCTCGGCCCTCCTGATCCTTCCGATCTCAGCAAGCACAGGCTCGAACGTAGACCTCCTCCGTAAGATTCTGTTCGCTCGGTCAGGTATACAGCAGTCCCTCCGCGACCTCGGCAGGCCCATCCCCGGTATGTTCAGGTCAGGTTGTAAAACCCTCACCGACCAAGAGGTCTGGCCACTGATACCAGAGGGAGACCCGCTCTTCCCGGCAGACGCCGTCACTGACAGGAGCGAGAGGTTCTGCGCGAGCGAGATAATAAGGGGTGTCCTGTTCGGTACTCTCAGGAAGGAGGTGCCGTACGCTACAGAGGTCGTAGTTAAGGGGTTCACGGAGGGGGAGGGGAGGAGGAGGGTTACGGCGGAGGTTGTGGTGGAGAGGATGTCGCAGAAGGGACTGGTTATTGGGAAGGGGGGAACTATGATAAAAGATATTGGGATAAAGTCGAGGGGGAAACTGGAGGAGTTCTTCGGGTGCGAAATTTACCTGGACCTTCAAGTCAAAGTCGACAAGGACTGGAGGAAGAGTGAGAGCAGACTCAAGGAGTACGGCTACGATTGGGACCGCTGATGCCCCCCAGCTATCCGTTGCGGAGAGAAGAAATCCCGATAAGTTTTCGCTTGTAAAAAAAACCCTGACAATATTCACCCCCCCCCCCCCCTGTCTTGGCGTCCCTCTCTCTCCATTCTCCCTTCCCCGCCCCTTCCCCCCCCCTCCATCTCCCCCCCCCACCTCTCAGTGATACTAACCCTCCGATCCCCCCCCTCCTTCCCTTTCACCTTCCCCCCACTTTCCGCCAGCGTTACGCACCCCAACGCGCTCCACGCCGCCGTAACTGCGAAGCACCAAAGGAACACCACGTCCAAAACCTCTATAACAGGCAGCGCCGACCCCGGGTCAGGCGGCCAAGGCACCGTCGCCGTTCCTGACACTGCTAGCAGGAGCGTCGCGGCGGGGAGGAATGGGGAGGCTAGAGGTAAGCCACCACCACGGAGCTTGTCGGCGGCGAGGGCTAGCAACCACGTCAAGGTCTTTACGAGGCTGGCGGACCAACCCTCGTTACCTACCACGGTGCCGACCTCAGTCTGGAAGACTGTTGCTAGAGCCTGGATCGTTATCTGGACCATCATCATTACCTGCCTCAACGGCGTCTTATTCTCAGAGTGAAACAAAGGCCTGAAGTGCACAGTGACCGTGCCGTTCCTACCCCTCCCTCCCCCAGGGGGAAGACTCTCGAGGCTCTCGGAGTCATGTTCACCCCTACCATAACCACCTTTGTATAGTCCCTCCTTCCAGGTAACACTATCACTACCCCCGACACGGAATTGCGTATCTACCCCGAAACCTTCACTACTACCACCACCAACAGAGGAGGGTAGTAAACTCTCTTTGAGAGTATCAACACATCCAACGTTACTACCCTCATCATCATTGTAATCACCCTCACATCTACCACACGGTGAGGATGAACTTCTGATGAACTTCTTGTAAAGGATGGGGAGGAGGACGGATAGGAACCATAACCATACTATCGTACCACCAAAGAACGCTACAAGAGCCCAGGGCTGGTTTGACATTATTGCGTAAGGGGGTTGGGTGGGGTGGGGGGGGTTTGTTGTTGTTGTTGTTGGAGTTTGTTGTTGTTGATGATGATGGTTGTGGTGTTGTTGTTTTCTTTTCAGAGGTGACGGGAAGGTGTGTAGGGAGAGGGGAAGCTTTTCGAGATGAAGACTTGAAGACGTTGGTTATGGGGGGGGAGCAACTTTACGGACGGGTGGAGAAGTTGGTCGGGGCTTGTGGTGCTTAACAAAATTAGGTAAAGATGATGG
Source organism: Triparma columacea (assembly GCA_030267965.1). Classification (NCBI taxonomy): domain Eukaryota; class Bolidophyceae; order Parmales; family Triparmaceae; genus Triparma; species Triparma columacea. Next base: position 44,584 of record BRYA01000554.1, read on the forward strand.
ATGAATTAACCTCTTTTGGGTCCCTTCACTATGGCCGGCCCTTCCAGTGCCTCAAGTATTGATTGTGTCCCGATTTGGAGCGAGACCGAACAATACAGAGAAGCAGTTACAAAATTGTAACTTTTCTCTGATTTCTGCCTTGGTACGTCGATCACCTACGAGCCTCTGGGCTCATAATGAAGCTACGCCCCGATCAGAAAATTTTTAAGGGCGGAGAAATAACCACACGTTACAAACTCATCAGTCCCCCGAATCCCCGGACAATGATCCTGGCCTATTATGGAATGAGAGGCGAACGATATACTCTATTTGGACCCATTAACTAAGTAAGTTTGGAAATGAAAGACGACCCTACCCACAGTTGACTGTTTAAGCACGTATGAATATATAATCCTTGTGTGTCGAGGGCAATCTTCATATATAACATCAACTTTAGGCATCAACACGTTAATCAGCATGTGCTCTGATAACCTACATATATTTCGGTCGTTGTAGTTCGCATATATATAATCTCTTATATATCTTCCCGGGGAGTTGAGATCTATTCACACATAGGCTCTCATCTTTATGCATATCAACACGTTAACCAGCATGTGCAATGAGTAAACTACACACATTCGGTCGCTAGTATCAACACGTTAACCAGCATGTGCTCTGATTTCTAGACTGTCGGTCGTTAGTATCAACACGTTAACCAGCATGTGCTCTGATAAACTAGACTATTGGTCATAGGCTCGCATATATATATATATAACCTCTCATCCTCTCCTGGGAGAGTTGAGATCCACACACATATATATCTCGACATGCACTTCAACACGTTAACCAGCATGTGCTCTGATACCTATTGACCCGACTACGATCATCATCCTACTTAATTCTACAACCGTCGTTTTCCTGATCGATAGCTGCAATGATAAACTATACTGTCGGTCGCTAGTATTACCCGTTAACCAGCACGTGCAATGATAAACTAGACTTTCGGTCATAGGCAAGCATATTGATTGGGCAAACTCAGGAGAAGGGAAGGCTCGCATGGGCGTAGCTTCCATTTGGGTTGAGAGCACTGCTGCATTGGCGGCG
>BRYA01000555.1:3157-14460 GCA_030267965.1 Triparma columacea
CCCCCCCCCCCCCCCCCCCCCCCCCCCCCCCCCCCCCCCCCCCCCCCCCCCCCAGCGCAAAGAACGCAACTTGCAACCTACTGCAACCTACTTAAGGCACGAAACTGCACGCGCCCACAAACTTCTTCTAATCCCTTTGGTCGCCCGACTCCCCGCAGCACCCAATCCAACCCAAAGCCCATCATGAGGCAGACTATTAACATCCTCATTGGCCGGTACGGCCAGTGGCTCTCCCTCCACCCCAACTACCTCTCCGACTTCTTCAACTTTCTGATCTCCGGCCTGAAGCTCCCTGCAACTTGCTCCTCCTCTGCTCTCGCAATAAAATCCCTCTGCGAATCCGCCCCGTCCGCCATGTGCGGTCCCGTCCTCAGCCTCTACGAGCAGGTTCTCGGCGTCCACGAGGGTCTGAACATAAAGGACGAGGCAATGCTCCTCGAGGGTGTCTGCAAGATAATGTGCAAGATGACCTACGCCGAGGCTGCCGTAACCCTCTCCAGAATCATGCAGCCCATAGGATCGCAGCTGGAGGCCGCGTCGTCGAACCCGAACGCCTCACCTAAGCAGGTCAATGGCGTCCTCTCGCGCCTGACTGTGGTTGTATCCCACATCAAGATTCCCTCCGGCGGAGGACCCAACCTCGTCCTTTCCCTCATGCAGCAGTGCTGGCCCATGCTGACCAAGGTGGTGGAAAGGTTCGGGTCTGACCCCGTGGTTGCCGAGAACGTCTGCCGCTGCTACAAGCACTCCATGCGGAACTGCAAGGAGGAGTTCTTCCCCCTCTTGGAGCCCGTGATGCAGCAGCTGGTCGCCGCGTTCGAATACAGCTTCCGGTCATCCTACCTGTACGCGGCCAGCATCTGCATCACGGAGTTCTCCAACAACCCGGCTTACCCCCCGAGGCTCTTCGAAATGATTGTCAGCCTTAGCACTTCGGTTTTCAAGAGGTTTGTTAACATTGAGGCCTTCACCAGCAACCCTGACGTAGTGGAGGAGTTCTTCTACCTCCTCTCTAGGTTCATAAAGTACTGCCCCAACTCCCTCTTCCAGGGGGGCGACTTCCTCGGCCAGGCCCTAAAGTGCGCCGTGGTTGGACTGCAGGTGCACCACAGGGAGGCGAACAAGGGCGTGCTTAACTTCTTCGAGACGACGTTTCAGTTTGGGCTGGACAACCAGATCGGACAGCAAGAGAGGCACGGGTTGGAGAGGGCGATTACGATGAGCGGGGAGGACATTGTCAAGGGGAGGTGAGAATGGACGTTCAGAAGGGGTGAAAGGTGCATCGCGAGCGTTGACCGAAGCGACGACGATATTTAACTACAACCGAATCTGCCGCCCTACAAGCACTAACGCGACCCTCTCGCCGCGTCTCGCTTCTCTCATCGCCCTCACAGCTGCCATGCCCTCATGGGTGAGACACCCCTCTTTTACATCGACACTGGGTCAGGCAGCCTCGCCGGGGTGCTCTACAAACTCATGACCATCTGCCCCCAGCAGGTTGCGGAGTGGGCGAACAAGACAGTGAGGGGATCAGGATGTAACCTAGGACCGTATAAGGACGACTTTGAGAACAAGATTATAGGACTGCTTAGCAAACCACTCGGGAATAGGATGGAATTTAATAGGAGCGTCAGGTCTTTCAACGACGAGGTTTGGAGGGCGAGGAGGCGGGCGGGGGGGTAGAGAATATATAGGGGACATTTTTTAAATAGGGTTCAAATAAAAAATTGGCGACCCCCACACAACACCCAAAACAATAAACACGAAATTTTTGCTGATTGAATAAACACACACACACGCATTAGAGAACTTTCGTCCTCTTCATTTACGATTTCTTCCCTCCTGTAGCCCTCGTCGGTACCCCGTCATAATCCTTGACATGATACTCCTTAACCATTTCCCTCCATTGTTTCATGTTCAGGCTCAACACGGACTGTTTAGACATCGGTGTGTGTTGTCTCATGGCCGTAGGGAACGCGACGGGGAGGCCTTCCTCGTTCGTCTTCACCGCGATGTCACCCTTCTTAACCTGGAAGCTTAGAGCTAGGATGTTCTCTGCCGTCTGTGTGAAGCTCTTCGGGTTCACGACTAGCTTAACGACGCAGGCGGGGTTAGAGGAGGGGTCTGACCTCTTCTTTTTTGAAGAGGTGGAAGAGGAGGAGGAGGACTTCCGTTCGACCGTCCTCTTCAGGGTCTTGTTCACTGACTTGATGATGTCCTCCATACCGCTCAGGCTGTTCTTGTCCTTCTGCTGAGTTAGCACCTCCTCAGGTCTCTCCTCCTCGGCTTCCTCGTCGACTCTGACTCTCTTCTTGGACACCTTCTCCTTCCTCTCCTTAACCTCCTTCCTAAGGGGTCCGTTCATGAACTGGATGAAGGGCACCATGTTGAAGCACCTCCCGGCCGCCTTCCCAAGCTTCTCCCAATCGAAACCACCCCCGAGGTCCTCTGAGAAAGAGGACCTCTTGATCAGCTGCTTAATAACCTTGTCCGTGTCGTACCTGACCGCCGACACGAGCTTGTTAGCCTGCTTGCTGACCTTCTCTGAGATGGCCACCAAGTTCTCAGCGTCCAAAGCCGCCTCCCTGGCGTAGTTAACCTCCTTGTAGATCTCGTTGTTCTTCTTCCTCTTCTCAGCGAACGTAGCCTTGCTGACGTCCTCCATGTCAGCACCGGTCTCCTGAATGTCCTTGGCTAAACTACGCTGACGACGACGGACTACACGCCTCTCCTCTTCTGTCTGACCACTGTCTGACATTACCTAGGGAGGTAAGGATGATTCAATGTGTATTCGAGGTGTTAGGTTTAAGGGTTAGAGGATGTGAATATACACAATTTACACAATTTACGTGAATATTTGAAGGTTTTTGGGAGTCTCAATGGTGTTCGGAGGGAGTCCGAGAAGAAGAGGAGGAGCAAATATTGGCTATTATTGGCTGTTATTGGCTATTATTGGCGCTTATATTGCATCAAACGTTAGATACTAACCTTGATCTTCTCCTTTGTCTTCCCTCCGTCATTTCTGCTCTTTTTTGCCATGATTTTTGATTTTTACCGAATTCGGAAGGAAAAGGAGTGAAAAAAGGACGAAAAGAGGGCGAAAATGAACAAAATTAGTGGGGAATGCTTTCTCGAATCTCTTCAATTAGCCGCAGGGCCCCAGCCCTTGCGGCTCGCGCTAGGTTTGGAGGGGTGACTCAACAACGGTTTATGGGAGGTGGAGGGGGGTAAGTGTCTCAAAATGGCTTGTAAAATGTGTCACTCATTGGGGTTATCGTTGTGAGGCTGGAGGTCACATTTTTGGCCCATTTCGTTATATTTTAATACATATTAGGGTTAAGAGTGATCATTATGTTACAATACTTCGGATATTGTACACATTTCTCCTCATTACAACCACAATGAGGAGAAATGCCTCTTCTCATTACCGATTGACAGATCCTCTGAAACAATCTCTCTAACCCCCTCTCCTCCCTCACTTCTCCCCACCCCAGAATGCACGAGTCAGCAATTCACAAGAACATGGGTGAGTTGTTCGGTTTCGTCTGCTGGTTCTGGATATTTTACAGGTGCAAGGAGGATGGTGCTGTTGTTTTGGGCCTGCGCCACCCTTGGGAGCACGCGCATCATGACGAGCACGAGGATGAGCACCACGACTTTGAGAGTGACGAGATCGACGGTCTTCCTGCTAACAAGAGTCATTAGAGGGTTCATCTGGATTAGTAAAGGGAAAGAAGTGGATTGACACTGTGTATTACAAAAAATGGAACGAGTGCTTGCTTATGGCTTTGTTGGGTGATGGAGGTGGTGATACCGGGATTTAATGTATATGCTTTGACGTGGCGCTTGCTCGTGTTGCCTGGGGTCTTGTCTTGTCAGTTTCCAAAGCAATTTTCCTTTGTATTTTTTGGGTAGTACGCTTTGGGCGTAATCCATCTTATCAACCGCGTGTTGCCCCACAACGAAGCAACATAGACGCCCTGCAACTACTCGTGCGCCAGGTCATTTTTGCTTGTTTCACCTTCAAATTCACCATCTTCACAAATTGATGAACTCAATAATAGGGACTAATCTTTTTTTATTATAAAGTAAGACCCCCCCCCCCCCCCCCTCCCCTGCCCCGCTCCCCAAACTCCCCCTCCGACTTTTCACATATCTGCCATGGAGGACATGGACGAGCTGTCCAAACTGCTTAAGAGCACCATCAGGCCATCTTCGGTCCCAGTCTCAATGAGTCCTCAAACCAGCAACAGCTCCCTCCCGTCTCGTTTGAAGCGCATGGACGTCGACCAGCACCACGCACCGAACGCCACGGCGACCAGGCCCCAGGCGCCCATCTTCATGACCCACACGTCCAAGTCTCCTGGAGAGGAGGGGGGTGGGGTGGGGAAGAGGAGGCAGAAGAACGCCGTTAGAAACAAGGTGGAGGAGGTCGCAAGTAGACCGAGGGCATTAGGTAGACAGACGAGGTCCTTGTCCGATAAATTTAGGTGCGTGGTAAAGGGGGGGTGTGTGGGGGGGATGGGGGTATTGAGGGGCGGAGCAAACCATCTTCACGCTACAGTATTACTGTGTCAGTCGAATGGATTGCCAACCCCTCCTATCTCCTCCCTCCCCTCTCCTTCTTCCCCACGCCCCTGCGCACAGATCAATGGCGAACTTTGACAGGACCAACCTTTCGAGAAAGCTCAATGAGACCAACAACAACAACTCGGATATTCACTTTGTCAACGTGGAGGTCGGGGATCACAACAGCGTGGGCCCGGACGACTCCCCGACAAAGAAAAGACACAGGTGAGCGGGAGGTCTTCTCTACATACATATATACATAGCCCCATTCCTTTCATCTCATCGCTCCTCGTGCTCCCCCCCAACGCCTGCCCACCTTCTGAAGCACATCATACTTTAAGATCAATGACATAATAGAAAACACAAAGGGTAAAGCAATCTCGATTCCTTCTTCCCAGTTCAACATCCCCACCCTGCCCAAGGGTCGGACGCTCACCTTCAACATACTCTCTACGTGGGGCGATCCTTACTACGTGGGTTTGATGGGTATCGATCTGTTCGACGGTAGCGGCCACCCGATAACCCTGGACAATGTGGACAGGCAGCTCAGCGCCGATCCGGCCGACATCAACATGCTCCCAGAGTACGAGAACGACCCGAGGACGGTTGACAACCTGATGGACGGGATAAACCACACGTGTGACGACTTGCACGCGTGGCTGGCGCCGTTTACGCCAGGATCGAACCACCTTATCTTCATGAAACTTAACGAGGAGACGACTATATCTATGATTAGGATTTGGAACTACAACAAGTCCCGCATCCACAGCCACAGGGGAGCCAGATACGTCGAAATACTGCTAGACAATCAAATTATTTTCAAGGGAGAGGTGAAACGAGCCGTGGGTGAAGTTCTTTTATTGGACGAGGATGAGGTGAGGGGGGAAGGTGAAAAGGTTGGGGGGTAGCTCTCTCATCAGCTACAACATTGTTTTTTCGTTTTATTGCTAACCTCCCACGGTCGCTTCTGCTTACCACAGGGAGTCAGCGCATGCTCGGAGTGCATCCTCTTTACTATGAACGAGAGCACTCTCAATGTTATCGAGAAATACGACAAGCACGTCAAGGGGATGGGAGGGGCGAATGGTGGGGGGGACTTCGAGGGCGAGAGGGAGGTAAGTTAAAGGGTCCGTCGTTCCGCGACGCATTAGTATTTTGCTCCCCCCTCTTGCCTCTTACACTTACCATCTTTCTTTGTCCGCCTCAGGAGTTCAGCCGAGTGAAGCCCCAGCTAAGCATGAACACGTGGACGAGGGGAGGTGAAGGTGGAGGGGGAGGGGGGGGATCAGAATTGCCAGCTCGGCCGAGCACCGCTAGTCGGCACAAGAAGAAAAAAAGGGGTCAGCTCACTGGCTCGAGGTCAAGAACCCGCTCCAGCGATGCAGACCCACACTCTGAGACTCCGAGCTTCGTACAGTCGGACCACCTGAAGCTCATTGTGGGAGGGCAAAGGAAGGAGCTCCAGAAAAACAAATCCTTCGTGCTGCCCAAGAAGAAAAAGAAAGGTTCTCCAAACAGCGGCAAAGGGGACACAGGGGGAGCGGGCGCAAATATTTTGATGCGGCCCTCCACGGCCCCCATGAGGAGGCAGTGGAGGGGGAGGTGAGACAACACGAGGACGGGTGTGGGACGAAAAATACAGCAGGGGAAAGTTATTTTTATGGACAATGAGCTGACACTTTCGCCCCCCTTTCGTTTCCTCGCCCCCTTTCCAGGAAAGGACGGCACCTTGAGCTCCTAATGAGCGGCAACTGGGGTGCGGCCCAGCCAGCCATCGGCCTTACGGGACTCGAAGTGCTCGACGCTGAATTCAATGAGATCGAGGTTTCGCCCCGCCACATAAACATGATGGCCCCCCAAGCAAACTATGACTGCAGCATGCTCCTGAACGAAAAGAAGATCACCTCCGACCCTAACGAAATGTGGATCGTCGAGGTACTCAACGAGGGGGAAGTTTCCATTCACGTCGATCTAGGCACAGAGTATGACGTTGGTGGCCTCAAGGTTTGGAACTACAATGCAGGCCAGGAGGATAGCTGCTTCGGAGTAAAGAGAATGAGAGTGTACCTGGACGGCCAGCTCGGGAGTCCAGAGGAGGGTTTCCTGATAAGAAAGGCCCCGGGATACGCCAATTTCGATTTTGGGCAATTTCTCGCACTGAACTTGGGCGCGGGGGGGGAGGAAGTAATGGGAGGAGGCGACAACAAGAGCCTGGTGGGAATAGGGAGCACGAGCGTTGAGGATCTATGGGAGGGTGGGGGGAAGGAGGACTGGGAGTATGTCGGGGACGAATACGAGGACGAGGCGGATGCCGAGCTCCAAAAGATGCTCAACTCGGGGGGTGACTTTGTTCTTAACACTGTCGACACTAGCCTCAACTCCAGCGGTAGCATGGAGAACAGCAGCAGCAACTTCGGAGGAGGCGGGGGGGACATGATGATCACGAGCATGAGCACCAGCACACTGGGCATCGTCCCAGGGGTGCTTCAGGGGGGAACATGCAAGGTCCAGCAGCAGTATGTGACGAGGCTATTTCCCTGCGGCTGCATATTCAAGATCTTTTTGTCTTCCACGCAGGGCGACCCTTTTTACGTCGGCCTTAACGGGATCGAAATGTACGACGCAATGAACAACAAAATCCAGCTCTCTGAGGAGAACCTGAGCGCTAGCCCGAGGGACATCAACGTCATCGCTGAGGAGGAGGGGAAGGTGGGGACAGATGTCAGGACCATAGATAAACTGTACGACGGCGTATTCAACACGTACGACGACCAGCACATGTGGCTCGCCCCCTTCAAAGGCAACACCATCTACATTTTCTTTGACAACCCGGTGAGCATCAGCCTCATCAAGCTCTGGAACTACTCCAAGACACCAACTAGGGGAGTCAGGGAATTCGAAGTTCTTGTGGATGACGTCTTGGTGTACAGGGGCAATATGAGGAAGGCCCCCAAGAAGGGCACGGAAGGGGGGGCGGACTTCTGCCAGAGCATCCTCTTCACCAACGACCCCAAAGTTGTCAAGGAGGAGGAGGATCACATCTTCGAAGGGGGAGACGAGGAGGAAGGGCTGGTATTTTTCAACGAGGGGGAAAGGCAGGAGGGAGGGGAGGGCCTGGTGAGGCCGCAGACTGCCGTGAAGATGAGAAATAAAAGAGGCTGAATCCCCCCCAAAAAACATCTTTCCTCCTGTTCCCCTCCTTCCCAACAACTCAACGACGTAAACTTTAATTGGCACATTTTCGCAAGTAAAAGTGATGGAAGAGTTACAGCCTGAAATCCTCAACGAGCTTTATTAATGGGTTTGGGCGGGTTGGGTTTGAAGAAAGGCAAGGGAATGGGAGGGGGGGGAAATGCGATGAACGTTGTTTAAAAAAGCTATAGTATTTTTGAATATTGGGAGGAAGGCAACAGTACCGAGGGTGTTGAGAGGAAGTCTGTGTATATAGGGTCCGTGCGACTCTTTGGGTCGATTTGAGGGATTGGGAAGGAGGGGGAAGGGTGCAGCAGATAGATACAATTTTGTTATTGGGAAGATATAGCGTACTTGAAATGGCAAGTGGGAACAAACGTCGATCTTAGGACTGGAAACACGAAGACATAGAGGCGTAGACGAAGTTCAAGGTGTGTTAAATTAACTTTCCAAAACCCTCAAAACAATTTCTGAATACACCAATCTCATTTACATCGCATTGTCGTATTCGTTGCAACAAGAAGATCGATAATACTACAAAACACTCAGAAAATAGAGTTTGACGGCTTTAAGTGTTGACTGAAGCATAATACTAGCTCACACCACTCCCGGCCACCGTCGTGAGCACAAGCAATTTTGTCCTCATTTGGAAGGTGAGAATGTGAAGAGAGGGACGAAAAGGCTTAACATTGGATCGGAGCGGTATATTGAAGGGTTCCATGGGCCTGATCGTGATGATGAGGCCTGCCCCCACCCTGCAACTTGCCTTCCAGATGAGGACTGGCGTTAGGCACTTCGAGGACCGAAACAAATTGGGTGATTTTGGAAATGATAAAAACGCGCAATAATGAACCACTATACGAGTATGCCAATTTACGACATCTTTACTCACACCCAAAAAACGCCGCTCCGCCACCTTTTTTTTACGCACGTCGATCGCGAACGCATGATTTTCAGCACCCAATCAAGATCGTCATGGAGGGCGAGGTTGAAGCAGATGCAGGAGTCGTGAATGGCGCCGGCAAGACCAACTATGCCTCCGAGACCCCCTCAGCCCCCAATCACACAACCTCCGCAATACACGGTCCCGTAGATATCGATTACACAGCTCTTGGCCCCGAACAAGTCAAACTTGTCAAGCTTCTGGATGACCGAGGAGCCATTGAAGGCCTCATAGACAACTCTACCGGCGTCGATGTGAAGGTCATGGAGCTCGCTGATGTCCTCCACGACGAGCGCGACAAGATCATTGACTTTCTCCTCACCGATTGCGAGCAGGGCAACTTCCGAAGGAAGACCCTCCAGGAGTATGACGAAAAGGAAGGAGTCATTCACAGACTCGTCTACTGGCAGCACTACAGCAGCGGGAATAAGTTTGTGGAATTTCTCCTCGACGTCAAAGTTGTATCTCCTGACAAATCGACGAGCATTATGGAGTTGGCACCCCTTGATGAGGATGACCTTTCTGATGAGGCGACTGCGATGCTTAACGAAATTCTAGCATTAACAAAGACCAAGACTGTCAAACGAGGTGTCATTAAGGGCAAGCTCAGCTTCACTGACTTTGAGTTTGGACAAACTGCAGTCACCATGGTGGGAACTCTTAAGGCAGAGGAGAGAGCAACAGAGATGAAAGCAGAAGCTGATGTCCGCACATTCAAAAGCTTTAAGAGTGTGAGATCCACAAGATCTAGCGTTGTAGGCAGCCCAGGCAGGACCAAGAAGGGAGATGTCAAGGCTGCGTATGCAACAGTAAAGGGTATCATGGAGGAGGTCAGGAAGAAGTTCAGACAGCCTGCAGTCATTGACGAGCGGAGGAAGAAGCGCTTTGTGGAGGAGATCATGCCGAGAGCACCGCACCTGACAACAGAGGAGGAGGCAATGGTGGAGAGGGTTAGGGGGCTAGAGAAGGAACTTCACACAAAGGGGAAGAGAGTCAAGGGGACACTGAAGGAGGGCATCGACAAGTTCCTGTGGAGAGAGGGGGACAAGGTGTGGGGAGCCTTTGGGGTCACTGTGGACAAGTCAGCAAAGGGTGTATTGGCAGAACAATTTCTGCTTGACACATTTGAGCGCTCTAGGAAACACTCCCAAAAAGAAGGGAACTTGCCAAGGGCAATCAGGGAGGATGTCGATGGAACTAGAAGCTTGCATCAACATTTTGGTGTGAAGGTCCCAGCCGCCACCAATAGACTCTTTGAGAATTGGTTTGTGTGGAAGGAGGCTAAATTGGACAATGGCCAGACTGCATACTTACTAGGATTTGTGCCTTTGCGTGAATATTATGGGGCAAGCTTCACCAACCTTAGCAAGGACGGCTTTGTAGTTGGAGTAACAAGAGGAATCTACATCATGGCCGAGGTTGCCCCAAATGTCTGTAGGGTGACACGCATTCAAACAGTTGACCTGAAATTTAGTGGCATTCATAAGACAGTGATGGAAAAAGCCATTGACTACATTACAAGGAGTCACCTTGTTGAGGCCAACAGATTGCAGGAGAAGTTCAAGAGGAACGGGAAGGAGGTTGATGCCGAGGTCAGGGGGGTTTTGGTGGAGAGGATGAGGGAGGGGGTTGAGTTAGAGGAGGACCAGAAGAAGGTGTTTGGGGAGGTGGAGGAGCTCTTTGGTGGGGAGGATAAAGAAGGGTGGGGGCATCTTGAGTCACCTTACGAGGGAGTGAAGATGGAGATCAAAAACAAGCAGCAGGAGAAAGGTGACGAGAGGAGTGTTGCTCTAGGAAAAGCACGGGGGGTTGCTGATTGTTCAGCAGAGGAGGCTGCTGCATACTACTTTGAGTATTGCAGTAGGGATAGAAATGCCATAAGCAGAGACGAAGGAAACCCTGCAAGATTAGAAATAGTTGAGGGGGAAGAAAGAATAAACGAAAAATTATTCGCCACAGTCAAGACAATGCCATCATTGCTGCACAACAGAGAGTTTGTATTTAAGCATGTCTGGAAAAGAAATCAAGATGGCAGCATAACTGTAGCGTGCTGCTCCGTTGACAAAGATGTTGACTATGGAGGAAATGTGGGAACACTTGTCAAAGGAATAACCAAGGCATTGTTCATTGCCAGTAACATTAAGTCAACAGGAGACATACCACAGTGCAAAATACAACTTCTGCAATATGCTGATGCAGGAGGGTATATTCCGGTTACTCTCATCAACAAAAAGATCCCTCTTGGACTTAAGGCGCTGTATTCTATTTCTGATGCCTTGAGGAAAGACGAAATGATTGACAAAGCTGCACTTGCCTCTCTTGCCAACATCATCAAGAATGAACCCCAAGATTATACAGATGGGGAGACGGACGCAATCAGGAAAGGGAGGGAGTTCTACAAAAAGTGTAATGACGATGAGAACTTTGATGATTTGAAGAGTCCTGATGAGAGGGTTAAGATGAAGCTAGTTCACGTTGATGGGGAAAGTCTTTGCACTGGTTTATCCACTACTGTGGTAGATGCGAGTGTGGAGGAGTGTGCTGCCTATGAGTTCTATTTGGGTTCAAGAGAATTCCGTAAAACTTCAAAGGAGCAAGG
>BRYA01000556.1:0-22683 GCA_030267965.1 Triparma columacea
AAGTAAGACCAGCACGCGTAATACCAGTAAACACGAACAGTAAACCTTTAAGGTTCGAGCTGTTCAAATGGGGGGAACTTCTCCCAAACTCAAATCTTGGCCCAGCTTTTTGGGCTGGGAGTTTTCAAGGGGCATGCTGAACCTTGGATTTGGACACTATGTTGGTAGGTAGGTAGGTAGATTTTGGCCAAAATCGCTCTTAACTATTTAGGATCGTACTCTCTAAATAGTTAACGTGTAATAAATGACCCTATATAGGCCCTTTTATAGCATAAAAAATAACCCTAACAGATGGTAGGTTGAGTATATGTACGTTATATGTAGTTTTTGAAGCGGGGGCGATCGTTACGGGGAATTCCTGACGGAGTCGTGATTAAATTGGAAAATTAATTAAATTATTCATTTAATGCAAAAAAAAAAGGTCTAAAAAAGGGCGTTTTTTCATTAAAAAGTGCGTTTTTAATTCTAAATAGGTAAGTGGAACGGAAATTAAAAGGTAGGTAGGTAGATTTAAGCCGAAATGGCTCTTAACTATTTAGGGAACATAGTGTCCAAATAGTTAGTTCAGTCTACCCCTTGGAGTTTTTCTCTAAACTCTCTGTCTCAAATTTGAGTGAAGGTCATTGCCATTGAATTTCAGTAGGAAGACAACTGCACCGTAACTGTTTAACCTATAGGATGCCTTCTATTTCATCTCAGGCCAGTATAGACCACGTGATGTCGACGTGAGTGTCTGGGTGGGGGTGGGGGAAAAGTTAGAGGATTTTCGAGTTGCCATTTTTTGGTTTAGTGGTGAATTTGGATATCTAGATAGCATTTCGGGTTCAGGAAGGAAACTGTGGGATAGTTAGGCTGGATAAGTGTATTGGCAGGTAGACTTTGGAGCAGTGTTCCCCTTTCTATCAAATTCTAAGAGGCCAGGAACACACCCAAACACGCCTCCGCTAGGGTTTAGGGTTCCCAATCCAACTAAACCCCCCCCCTGTCACACCCCACCTCCCAGTAATATCTCTCCATTGTTCCGAAGGAAGCTCCAGCTGGCGTGCGGTCTCTGCTTTGCCTCAGATGGCATCGAAATAACACTCCTTAGCTTTTTATCCTTCGTCCTCAAGATGCAGTGGGGCCTGACAAACAACCAGACTGCTTGGTTGACTTCGTCAGTGTTTCTGGGGATGCTGACCGGTTCGTTGTTCTGGGGTCCCCTGGCCGACGCGTACGGCAGGCGGCCGATCTTCTTTCTTTCCTGCTGCATCATTACGTTCGGGGGTTTCTTGAGGTGAGGGGGAGGTGGAGAAGCGGGACAGCAACTCTGACAGAGTGTTGGAGGAGCAAAGGGGTCACGGCGACGTGTGGCATGTAACCTAACACCCTCCGGCTTTCGCTTCCTCCCAGTGGCCTGATGCCGACTTATGACCTCCTCTGCTTCAGCAGGTTTGCCGTTGGCATCGGGGTTGGAGGCCTCACAATTCCTTTCGATATACTCGCCGAGTTCACCCCTACGCATGATCGGGCCCAGAGGCTCCTTTACTTGGATTATTTCTGGTCCGCAGGCGCAATCCTCGTCCCAATCCTCGCTTGGATAACGATAGGTGTGTCGCACTCGCTTTGGCGTGTCTTTGTAATCCTGTGCTCGATACCTTGCGGGATTGCATGCGTGCTGGCATACAAGTGGGTGCCAGAGAGCCCTCAGTGGCTCACCGAGAAGGGAAGGCTGGAAGAGGCGGATCTCATCATCAAGAAGGCGTCAGGGTGGGTCGGGGATTTGACCGAGGAGGAGAGTATCGACAAAGAATCGCAAATGTCTGACTCAGTTAGAGGTAGCATACCGACCGAGCCGAAGCACGTTCGAGAGAGAACCACCTTTTTGGGGTTGGTCAAGGAATGGAAAGAGAGCATGACAAAACTCAGGGATTTTGGGTGGGAAAGGATTATCCCAATCTGGGTGATTTGGTTTTGCTTCGGTTACTGTTACTACGGCTTCATTTTGACTATTAGTAAGGTGTGTATGTGGGGTGATGCAGATAGAGAGGAGCGAGTCGCAAGTTTGTGCTAACACTCATCCAAAACAAAAAGGTTTTTGCGAGCGACGAATTCGAATTTGAATTCAGACCGATTATGATTTCCTGCTTCGCGGAAATCATTGGCACGACGATAGCAATCCTCCTTATCGACCATCCCCTATTTGGTCGAATTGGAACAAGCATCGTATTCTTCTCCATCTCTGCCCCCTTCATCTACCGGTTCTGTGTCTACGGAAATCTCCTCTACGCATTTGTCGCCCGCGTCTTTCTATTCGGGGCGGTGGCCGTCATTTGGGTAGCGACGCCCGAGATGTTCCCGACCGAGATAAGGGCGACCGGCCACGGCAGCGCAAACAGCTTCACGAGGATTGGAGCCATGGTGGCTCCCTTCTCAGTGTCAAATCTCGACATGCAGCTCAACGGGTGGATATTTGTATTCCTGATAATCATCACTTTGTGCTGCTTGTTGTGCACGGAAGAGACATTAGGGAAGGATTTGGACAGGCAGAACGACGGCGAAGAAGAAGACGATTTAACAGTGGGCGATTCAAAAGTGTACTACCCCCCAGAGGTGAGAAAGGCAAGCGACGCGGGACGTTGGAATAGTGTCAGGGTTGTTTGCAAATGGATATTATTTGATAATCATTTCGATTCGTGCTTACTTCGCTAACCGCTTACTGTGCATGCCACGCTCACCGCAGCTATCAAATAAACAGGCGAATGAGGCGGTGGAGGAGGCGAGCACGGCGAAGCGGGTGGCGGAGGAGGAGGTGGACAGGTTGAAGGAGGAGTTGAAGAAGGAGAAGGAGGCGGCGGAGGCGGCGGAGGCGAAGGTGGAGAAGTTGGAGGTGTCGCAACGTGCGTTGGAGACGCATATTCTGGTAAAGACGAAGGCAAAGAGGACACCGCCGCCAAAGAGAGGGGGGGTTCAGCTGTCAGAGCAGCGCAAGATGAAGAAGGAGAATAATATTGTTTAGCAATATGCACTGCCTTACGACAGTAACGAGGGATGTTGAAACTCTGCCAGTGTGCATGTGGAGTTATTCTTTTATTCTGGAACGGTGGCTTTGTCCCATTTGATTTTTGGAAAATTTCAATTTTTTTGGTATTTGTTCTGATAAGCCCCTTGTGATGTTGCGCAGATTCTTTGCATGTGTACTAGAGGATCATGTCAGCTTGGCACCTGTAAGTGTTGCGAATTGGAGGGTTTTGTAGTGGGTTCGTGTGGGGGGGGGGAGTAAATTGGCAATGTCTTGATCACATCCTCCGATACATCTTAGTCATATTTAGCACAAATTACACTATAATGCCTTTAACGGGAGTATTAAACGCTCATACAATAATACCACATTGCATTCAACTCACACACACGACCCCAAACCGCTCAGGAACCCAAGAAAATATCCCACAACCCAGTCCCGATTAGAGTGAATGGAGAGTGCCCAATTTGCTTTACAAAGGGCTACCTGTCAAGGTGAGGCGAGGTTCATTGATGGGTATTTAGTGATGGATATCTAGTGTAACAAGACTTTATCACTTGCCACTGCCATTGAAAGCAACTCGCTGAAGGGACCCTCACCCATCGGTTTCACCATCGCCCTCCGCAGCTACACCTGCGGTAACGGTCACACCGTCTGCGACCCTTGCCTCGCCCACGCCCTTCGGCACCCCCCCTCCCGCCGCAGCCTTTACGTTTGCTGCGTCTGCCGCGACGAGTGCCTGATGGACGGTAGAAGGGACGGGCTGGTCGTGAGCGTTTGCGACGAGTGCGGGAAGGGATTCGGGAAGGAGGAGAGGGAGGCGAACGAAGCGTGGCTGACGATGCTCCGCGAGAGGAGGAGACACGGGAAGGGAGCTAGGGAGGGAAGGAAGGAGGTCCTGTTTGCGTGCAAGGGGTGCAGGAGGGGGGAAAAGAAGTGGGGGAGGTTCGGATTTCACCAATTCATGCATAAACCATGGAAGGTTGATGTGCCATACGCGATTTCGGAGTAGTAGATTATTAAATAAGTGATGGAAGGGATAGGAAGAAAATCCAATACAACATGTTCATTTAGTTCGGCAGCTCCACCTTCGGTAGGCACTTGTCCTCCATGCAGTCAACGACTTTATCGACCTCGATCCCCCCCCCGTTGATATCCTTCCCCGCCGGTGTCTCATACCTCGCCATGGTGACCTTTACCCCCCCCATATTATCTCCGTCAGCATTCTGCGAGGAGACGTGAGAGGAACGTAAGAGGTGGATACATTTGGCGACCGGCAGCGGACGGCGTGTGTGACATTTTCACTCCTCCCCTTTTTCCTTTGCTTTTTGCACGAGAGCCCTTTCTCACCTCAATCGCTCTAACGGTCTGTATCACCCCCTTCCCGTAAGTTCTCTTAGCCTTCAGTCCGTAAACCCCCGCCCTCTTGTTGTCCTTCATGGCCCCCGTGAAGACCTCGCTAGCGCTCGCCGTGTTCTCGTCCACCACCACGCTCAGCTCGACGTCCCTCAGGCGCCCGTTTCCCAGCCCCCTCTCCTGCCTGACTATCCCGGTCTTGTCTACCACGCGGACGATGCCGTCGCCGGACTCAAGGAACTCGTTCGCTAGGTCAACCCCAGCGGTCATGAGGCCCCCGGGGTTGCTAGTCAAGTCCAGGATGATCCTCTTGCTATTCCCCACCTCCTTCACCACCTTCTCAACCGTGTTCCCGTCCCAGCTGCTGATTCTCACCACGTCGCCCTCCCTCTTGACGGTCTGGGGCGTGAACTTTTTCCTCTCGAGTATGAACTCCTTGTCCCCCCCATCCCTCTCCACCGTCATCACCACCCGACCCCCAACCTCTCCCCTACAGAGGTTTGCGAAGCCATCAGCGTCCAAATCATTCTTCCCGTTGACAGATTTAATCACGTCCCCCGCCTTCACGCCCGCACCCCCGGCGGCACCGGTGGACTCTACGCCTACAATCTTCACAGAACCTGTCGGGGTGTTGGAGAGGGTAACTCCGACCCCTGTTATGTCCCCAGTCACTGTCGTCACCATGGACTTGTACTTGTCCGGTGAGAGGTAGACCGTGTACTTGTCCCCCAGCCCTTGAAGCATCTTCCCAGTCACCTGCTCGTAGTTGTCCGGGTTGACAGCGTCGAGGGAGGAGGTGCGGGCCTTGTACCAGTCGTTCCCGTTGAACGTACGGTCGTAGTAGACGTTGTCGACTATACGCCAGGCCTCGGCTACGGCGGCCTGCTCGCGGGTGAAGGAACCGTAGGTGTAGGACTTGGCAAAGGCAAGGGAGGGATCCTGGGTAAGGAGGGATACACAGAGAGTACATATTGTGGCTGTGCGGGTAAATGAAGGTGGTTTAATGGGTGAAGGTGTTTTAATTGGAAGTTTTAACGTATAGCATGAAGGAATGAATGAAGGAATCAACCTGAGGGAGATTGAGACGATGGAGGTGGCGGAGGTTATTTTGTTAGGGGATAGTTACGGTTATTAAAATCAATCAGTAACTCTAACCCTACTCACAACAACATATACAGGTGAAAAAATGGACGTAACATGACGAGAGGATTATTTTATTGATCCCAATTATGGACTCTCTTGGTCTTCTTTTCTGGAAAAATCTGGGGAAGTTAGTTCTCTCCACTTTTACTGCCCCATCCCTTTCCCACTTCCACCCACCCCGGACAACACCTTACCTCCATAATTCCCCCCCACCCCCCCCCCTCCAACGTTTTCTTGAAAAGTAAAACAAATGTCCTCTTCAGGTCCCTCCTCATCGGAAATAGTATCACCTTTATCAGTTTCCAATAACCCCCCATCTCCCATCTCCCCCCCCTCCGCTCCCCCCTCTGTTTCTTCCGCCCCAACTTTGCGTCGTTCAAGTAGTTCCTTCATGACAAGGGTTAGGACTGCGACTGTCCTGAACCCACCAAGTAGGTTAAGGACAAAGAGGACTAACAACTACTTCGTCAACATCATCGTGCCGTGGGTTCGAAGGTGAGGAGGTGGGGGGGGGGGGGAGTGTTAGCATGTGTGTGTGTGGGGAGACGCGCATGTATTAACCATTTTTTTTTGGACCCTCGTCCCCCCTCCCCCCCAAAACCCCCCAGCAAATCCCTCTGGAGCGTGTCCCTTGAGATGCTCTTATTCCTCATCGTGTCCGGGAGCTTCCTCCTTTACCTCGAGAGTCCCACCGAGTCCATAGTTGAGGAGGGTCTACGGTCCGTCGCCAAGAAGTGCAAGGTCTACCAGGAAGCTACGGGGGGGGGGAACGCAATCGAGGAGGCGCTAAGGTTATTGAACGTAACCGTTGACGAGGTGGAGGCCTTGGAGACCTTGGGTGGTAAAGTGGACTTCTGCTCTACCCTCCTGATGTTCGACAGGGTCGAGAGTACTTCGGGGTGGAACTGGTTCAACAGGTGGGGCTACATGAGCGCCGTAATGTTCATGGCGACGACCGTCAGCACCATTGGATACGGCAACCTCGCCCCTGTAACGGACGCGGGAAGGCTCCTGACGATGGTCGCGAGCGTTATGGGGATACCGCTGGCGGGGTACTTCTTCTTCGTGGTGGCGGAGGAGCTCAGGGCGTGGATGCTTTGGTGGTCGCACCTTACCATCAAGAGGTGGAGGGCCTTAAAATCACGGTGGGCGGCGTCGGGGGCTGGGGCGGGGGCCTCGGCAAGCCCGGAACGGGGGGGGGGGGGAGGGGCAAGGGTCGTAAGGAGGGCTAGCACGGCGAGCAGCGTGATTGCGGAGGTGTCGGACTTTAGATTACTGGCAATCACGTCGGCGCTGGCGTTCGTCTTCATGCTGCTGGCGAGCGTCTTCGTGTGCTTCAGCATGGGGTGGTGGTACGAGGACAGCCTCTGGTTCATCTTCGTCACAACCACGACCATAGGCCTGGGGGACATCGTGCCGTCGTGGAGGGACGAGATGATCATCCCAAATAATAGCTTCTTCAACTACGCCATGCCTCTGGTGGCCACGATGTTCACTGTCGTAGGGCTGAGCTTCACGATGGCCGTGGTGCAGAGCGCCGGGGGAGTTTTTGAGAAGGAGGTTGTGGCGAAGCTTGACAGCCAGATTGGACTGGGGACTTTGGAGGAGGGTGACGAGGAAGATAGCGGGGACGAGTGGGTAGGGAGGAGGGATGTTAGAGGCTCAAGTGTCTTCCACTTTAAGAACCCAATGAAGAGAGTAGAGGAGGAAGGGGGGGGGGAGGCAGGTGGTAGGTTATAAGATCATTTATTTTCGTTGTCAAAAGAAAGTAGCGCTCAAGCTGAAACACGCCAATAATCCATTTCTTTAAAAAGAAAACATTTGTCCTCCACCCACACACCATTTTGGGGTCTTGGTGGGAAAGATTTGGTATTCTTGGCAAGAAAGCTGTATTATACTTCAGATACTCTTTACAACCGACCAAACTCTTTACAATACAAACAACGATACTCTACCACCAACACCATATCCAAACACATTGTATTTGGCTCAAATTTGGTCCCCAACAAAACTACATCGTCCAAATCCCTAACTTTAATCTCCTCCTCTCCGTCTAAACATTCACGCCACAACCTAGCTCAAGCGCTATCAGTACTAGCACTTCTATCTTCCCCGAGATGTCCAGCTCAGCAGTGTACTCTGGCGTAGAGAGCTTCTTTGGATATTCAAGACTCACGGAGGTGACTTTTGCAGAGGGAGTGACAGCGATTTGCGAAGAAGTCTTTTGCGGATGCTCCTCCCTCGCAGCCATCATAATCCCGGAAGGAATGACGATGATTGGCAAAAAGGCCTTCCACGGTTGCTCCTCCCTCGCAGCCATCACAATCCCAGACTCAGTGACGACGATTGGCGAAGGCGCCTTCTATGGATGCTCCTCCCTGGCAGCCATCACAATCCCGGACGGGGTGACGACAATTAGTGAGGGCGCCTTCCAAGGATGCTCCTCCCTCGCAGCCATCACAATCCCGGACGGGGTGACGACAATTAGTGAGGGCGCCTTCGAAGGATGCTCCTCCCTCGCAGCCATCATAATCCCGGACGGAGTGGCAACGATTGGCGGATTCGCTTTTACCGCATGCTCCTCCCTCACAGCCATCACAATCCCAGACGGAGTGACGACGATTAGCGAATACGCCTTCTACTATTGCTCCTCCCTCACAGCCATCAACATCCCGGAAGGAGTTACGGAGATTGGCGAGAGCGCCTTCAGGGATTGCTCCGTCCTGACGAAACTCATTCTATCTCCTGCAGTTTTCATCGGTCAAGACTGCTTCTTGAACTGCACTGCCCTACTTGCTGCCGCTGCTGATAAAAATATGCCGACTGTCTCGGACCTCCTCCATTCTAGGTGGCACCGCATACTCTCACGCGTCACCGTTCTGTCCTGTCTCAAGAAACTCTTGGAGGACCAGCCTAGGAGATCGGATAGGCTGAAGCGGAAGCGCCTCGACGGAGTTGAAGCCTCCGCGCTAAGGGCAACTGAGGCACGTGACAAGATCCCGAAAGTTTTGTGGAGAGTAATTCTGGAATTTCTGTAACTCTGAAGTCACTGTTGAACGGCATGCAAAAGGGTCCCGAAGTAGGCCTCCAAAAAAGAAAACATTTGTTCGTGAATGGAAAAAGAAGACGTTGTTCGTAAATATTATCGTTAAAATATTCCCCTTCGTTAAAACATTCCCCTGAAGGGCGTGCTGCCCTTGGGCGCGTGCTCCTGGCAGTAGCGCGTCTGCTCCGCCTCGTGCACCTCCTCCCAGTTGTCGCCGCTGCCCGCGGGCGGGTAGACGACGTGGGAGCAGCCGGGCGCCTCCCCGCTGTCGTCCACCTTCCAGCCGCCGAAGTTGGAGACCCGGCACATGTGCTTCCCGCAGCCCTCGAACGCGCACGTGTCGAAGCGGCAGGGGCAGCCCGACTTG
The DNA here is from genome assembly GCA_030267965.1 of Triparma columacea. Lineage (NCBI taxonomy): Eukaryota > Bolidophyceae > Parmales > Triparmaceae > Triparma > Triparma columacea. The sequence goes on from BRYA01000556.1 coordinate 8,914, forward strand.
CCGCAGGACGAGCACGTCAGCAGGGAGATGCAGGCGGGGCAGAAGTGGCCCTCGGCGGCGTTGCAGTACTTGAAGGCGCAGCTGAAGATGGTGACGCCGGTCTTGCTGAGGCCGCAGCGGTCGCACGCGCGGGCAGTCACGGATACGCTCTTGTCGCGGCTCACGACGGTGAGCACCGGGCGCAGGTTGAAGCGGCAGACGGTCACGAAGTTGTGGTCCCTCGACGACATCTGCACGAAGCGCTTCTGCTGGAAGTTGTCGCCCGTCAGCCACTCCTCCTTCCCCTCCCACCAGGATTGGAGGATCCAGTGCAGGTCGCTCTCGCTCTTGTCCCTGCCCTTCGCCTTGCCCTTGACCTTGACCTTCGCCTTGCGCCCGCAGTCCGGCCTGTACTGCGCCAGCACCGAGTTCAGCGCGTCCGGCGCTCCCTTGCCCCGCTCCTGTACCTCCGCGAGCACCGCGTCCAGATCCGCGAGCATTCCGCGCTTCATCTCGCCGACGTAGTGCTCCAGCCCCTTGCTCTCCCGCTCATACGTCGCGTCCTCCAGGTCCCCCCAAGTCTTCTCGTCCCACCTCCCCTCCAGGCAGTCCCAGAGCATCTCCAGCTCGTGCTCCTCCAGGTCCTCGAAGCGCCTCGCGGCTGCCTCTTTAAGGTTCGCCACCGCCTCCGCCGCCGTCGCACCAACCACCGGGCCCGGCCACACCCCCCCCCCGTCTCCCCACTCGCGCGTGCCGTACTTCGTCGTCACGGTCCCGAACGCGGGCGAAGTGGACAGCGACCTGCACAGCGGGCGCAGGCAGAAGCCCAGGGAGGGCAAGAACTTCCCCACCAGGGACAGCACGCCGTCCGGCAGTGTCGACAGCAGGTCATTCAAGGGCGGCTTGTCGCGCTCCAGCTGGGCGCGCGTCTTGGGCATTGGGGGCGATAGAAGTGGTAGTACTGATAGCGCTCGAGCTAGGGTATGACGTGAACGATTAGATGGAGAGGAGGAGATTGAAAGTTAGGGATTGGACGATGTAAGTATTGTTGGGACCAAATTTGAGCTAAAACTACAATGTGTTTGGATATGGTGTAGATAGTAGTATTGTTGTTTATATTGTGAAGCGTTTCAATGTTGTAAAGAGTATCTAAAGGTTATAATACAGCCTATAATACAGTTTTTTTGCCAATGCCCAAATCTTTCCCAAAAACCCCAAAAAAATGGTTGTGGTTTTGCAAGCTCCAAAAAAGAAAATGTTTGTTCGTAAATATTCCAGGACCCTTTTGCATACCGTTAAACAGTGACTTTAGAGTTACAGAAACTCCAGAATAACTCTCCACAAAACTTTCGGGATCTTGTCACGTGCCTCAGTCCTCTTTAGCGGGGCTTCAACTCCGTCAATTTGCATCTGACTATCCGGTTCAATGGGTTGATTCTCCACGTGATCCCAGGTTCCCTTGAGGCACAGAAGAGCGTTGACGCGTTCGATCACAGCGAGATTGCGGCGCCACCTGTAATGGAGGAGATCAGAGACAGTCGGCATATCTTTATCAGCAGCGGCAGTGATAAGGGCAGTGCAGTTCGAGAAGCAGTCTACACCGATGGAGACAGCGGGAGATAGACTGAGTTTCGTAAGGGCGGAGCAATTTCTGAAGGCTTGATAGCCAATCGTCGTCACTGAGTCCGGGATGGTGATGGCCGTGAGGGAGGAGCAGAATTCGAAGGCTTGATTGCCGATCGTCGTCGCTCCGTCCGGGATCGTGATGGCTGCGAGGGAGGAGCATCCGAAGAAGGCGCTATGACCAAGCGTAGTCACTGAGTCCGGAATTGTGATGGCTGCGAGGGAGGAGCATCCATGGAAGGCCAAGTTGCCAATCATCGTCACTCCGTCCGGGATGGTGATGGCCGTGAGGGAAATGCATCTGAAGAAGGTGGAAGCACCAATCGTTATCACTCCGTCCGGGATTGTGATGGTCGTGAGGGAGTGGCAGTCGTAGAAGGCGAATTTGCCAATCATTGTCACTCCGTCTGGGATTGTGATGGCCGGGAGGGAGCGGCATCCGCAGAAGGCGCCAAAGCCAATCATCGTCACTGAGTCCGGGATTGTGATGGCCGTGAGGGAGGAGCATCCCCTGAAGGCGTAATTGCCAATCGACGTCACTCCCTCTGCAAAAGTCACCTCTGTGAGTTCACGATCATTCAAGAAGCTCTCTACGCCAGAGTACACTGCTGAGCTGGACATCTCGGGGAGGATAGAAGTGGTAGTACTGATAGCGCTCGAGCTAGGGTATGGCGTCAATGATTAGATGGAGAGGAGGAGATTGAAAGTTAGGTATTTGGACGATGTAGTATTGTTGGGGACCAAATTTGAGCTAAAACTACAATGTGTTTGGATATGATGTAGATAGTAGTATCGTTGTTTATATTATGAAGAGTTAGGTCGGTTGTAAAGAGTATCTAAAGGTTATAATACAGCCTATAATACAGTTTTTTTGCCCAATCTCAAAACCCCAAAATGCTCCCAAAACCTTCCTGAAAATCCCATTTTTTTCTCCCCCATTTTCGCTCCACTTTAAAAATCGTTTGAAAGGTGTATTTGTTTGACTTAGTGCATTCAACGTGGTATCATATCTCAATAGTATCCTTTTAATAAGATTAATCATTCAAACGTGTCGTTAATGATGCCAAAATGTTCATCAACATCACGGTCAATATCTCAAACCTCTCCTCAAAGCTCTCCTCAAGCATCAACTCAAACATCTTCACCATATTCTTCTCGATCATCTTCTCCCACATCTAATAGAATCATTAAAAAGAGAAAGTTTGATATTCCCAATGAAAATGAGGAGGAGAACAAATATGAAAAGAAAGATGTTGAGGAGGATAATGAGGAGGACGATAAGGAGGATGATGACGACGACGACGACAATGGCGACGACAATGACGACGACGACGACGAAAACGACATCGATGATGAGAAGGAAAAGGATGAAAATATGGACAAGAAGAGTGAGCAAAAGAGCAACAAGAAGAATGAAGAAAAGAACGTCAAGAAGAACGACGAAAAGAACGTCAAAAAGAACGACAAGAAAAAGGATAAAAAGAAGGACAAGAAGAAGGAGAAAAAGAAGGAAAAAAAGAAAGAAAAGAAGTCAGAAAAGAAGTCCAAACGTCAAAAGAAATCTGTCCCCCCCACAACTTCCAATGCCGTCACCCTCTACAGTCCCACCTCTCTCTCCAACGACACCGTAATATCCTCATCGACCTTAATCCCCTTCTCAGGAGATACCACGTTAGAACCATCAACACAACTCCACCTCTCTACACAAACTACTACATCAAACATGGTAGAAAAACAACAAGACAAGGATATCACTAACATCGTAGCGTACAACCCACTCAGTAAAACAGGGACGGGGGAGGAGGAAGAGGATGGTGGGGGTAAATCTAGAAGTTTTAAAGATGGTGTAGGTGCGGGTGATTGGATATTAACGATACCTAAATTATCGGATTTAAATAACGGGAAGAAGGATAATGTTGGGTATCTACCTAGGTTTGAACTCGAGGGCTCCGTTTGTAGTGACAGTAAGGAGAAGGAGGAGAGGGTGAGGTGGTTTAAGGAGACGAGCTACTTGGAAGCTTTGGTCGCTGCGGATATGATTAGGATAGGGACATTCGGGGAGGGTTATATGAATCAAATTATAGGTAACGGGACGGGGAGGAAGGATAAGACGGGAGGGGAGGACGATTATAGTGGGGGGGAAGGGTTAGAATCCCGGGAAACCGGAGGAGGAGAAGGATCCAACGACGGAGACGGAAACTCAAAGGGGCAGACCTCAACCATAGACATGCTTGGAACAGCCGCTCCACGTGAAGCGCAAGGCGGGACACTACACAACGGGTCGGGGGAACTCGTAGAGTCCAAAGCCATGCCGGGGTACGCTTACTCTGCGGTTCATAGGAAACTTATTAAAACCCAAAAGGTTGAAAACTCAGCAGGGAGATACGGGAAGGCCATGGAAAGATTGGGGATTATTAGGAAACGTAGGAGAATTAGAAAACGGGGAAAAGAGAAGGATTATGAAGGAGGGGAGGAGGAGGAGGAGGAGGAAGTCGGGGATACGGGGGAACTTTTAAGGGATATATTGAAAGGTGAACCGTTAACGATTGACGATTTAGGGGAGGAATTTAACGAGGGGGAAGCGGCTAGGGTTGTGGAGTGGGAGGGGGTGGAGAGGTGCCTTAATGGTGTTGTATCGGGGGACGAGGTTGAAGGAGGAGGAGGAGGAGGGGGGGGAGGTAAATATATAAAGAAAGGGAGGATGAGAGCTGGGGACCTTTGCGGACAACAAGAGGGGGAGGAGGTTAAGGGAGGGGGAAAGGAGAGGGGGGAAAGGGTTAGGGAATGGCTTGAAGGGAGGTGAGTGAAGGGAGCTGTGTGTGGGGGGGAGGGGGGGAGAAGGGAAACTCTGGAGCACATTTTAATCGAGAGACTATACGTTAACTCCTCCCCCACCCCCCCACCCCCCCCCACCCCCTCAGGTTCCTACCTCACATGCTGGCTGCTCCTATTGTCGATGACTACATCGTCAGCAGCTCTCTGTCCGTGTACCTAGACGCCGTAAGCTGGACCGGCTGTGGGGGATCCTGGGTTCGTGACCTCGGGGCTGCTCGGTGGGAGTGGATAAAGGGTAAGGGGGTGCGGAAGGAGTGGAGGCTCTGGGGGTACGGGGGGGGGGATAAGGAGGAGGCGGGAAAGTGGGTGGAGGGGGAGAGGGACGAGGGACTGCTAAGGGAGTACGGGGTCTGGGCGGCGAGGGTGGGAGGGGACACAAGACCCATCAGGAAACTGGGGGGAATGGGGGGGAAGGACTGGGTGAGGTGGTGCGTGGTCAAGATGCTGGGGGGAGGGAAGGGGAAGCTCGGGGCGGGGGGGGGGGGACCGGCAGAGGGGTGGGCCAAGGGGGAAAGGGCGTGGGAAGAGGTCGGGGAGGCGATAGTTGAAGCCCACGGGGTGGAGGAGGCGGCGGGGCTGCTGGAGGGGAGGTGGGAGGGAGGGGAGGGGGAGGCGGGGGGGGGAGAGTGGGTGGAACACCTGGGGAGGCTGCACGGACTGGCCATGAGAGGGAGCAGGCTGGCGAGGTGGTGCGTAGGGAGGGAGTGCAGGGGGGGGAGGGGGAAGGTCAGGAGGTGCGACGTAGACCTCTACCTGGGCAGGTGCAAGGAGGGGAGGGGGGACTGGGGTGTGGCGGAGGGGATGGTTAGGTGAGCTATATGTGATTTCGTGGTGAAGGACCTTTACGCAATGGGGAATTCTAACAACTCGTACCCACCGGCGCACAGGCTACGCAAAGACAAGGGATGGAGGAGATCTTGCCTTGACCTCTTCTCCATACGATCCTCCTCCTCCTCCTCCTCCTCGCGAGACCTGGAGGGAGGCAAGACCGTCGAGGTCTGGGATGCGGCATGGGAGGTCGAAGGCTGGGCAGGTGTAAAGAAGTGGAAGGTCGGAGGGGACAAGAGGGAAGAATGGCGGATCTTAACGAGCTTGGAGTGAGGATTCATGTAATGCGATTTAAGGCCAACGTAAAGTTGCGTTAATGGAGTTTTGGCAAGGTGTTATAGTAGCTATTGAGATTTGTTCTAACTTGTTTAGTACATGTGACAATAACGAAAAATGTCAATTTCAGGACCACTAATTTTAATTGACGCCAAGGTGTCCCTTCCCCCTAAAACCATTTCGCTTCCTCTTGTCCAAATAAGTTTTCCCAATCTCTGATTATAATTTCGGAATAATGAGAGGATTTGGTTCGAATTTTGAGGGATTGAAAGGACTCTTGCAATCTATTTACTGGACAAATCCGACAAATACAAGAGTTCATGTCGTATGTACCGTCGCCTTCTGGTGAGCTGAGGGCGCATATCGACAAATTTGCGCCTAATACCACCTCAATAGATGAATTCAAGGCTGAAGAATTTCCATCTGCGGACCCTGGTATCCTTGCTGAGTTTCAAGGAGGCAACAAGAGTACATCGACAGCGGGTGGTGTCGAAGGAATGAGTAGAGAAGATATTGTTAAAGAGGATGACGTGGTACGCCATGATTTACTTGTTTGCCAACCATGTGAAGATGAGAATGTGGAGGAGGTTGTTGCTGAAGGGAAGACCAACAGCAGGAGCAAGAAGCGAAAGAGAGGAATGACGATGGGACACTACGATGACGACGGCGACGATAATGACGAGAACGTTGACTCTTGGAATGGTGATGGTAATGGTGCGACCTGGCACCTCTGTAAGGACTGCGACTACAAAGCGAAGAAAAAAGGCAATCTCAAGATACATCGCGCATTCATCCACAACAAAAACGTGACCTGGCACAAGTGTTCGGACTGCGACTACAAAACGAAGCAGAAAGGTAATCTCAAGAGGCATCGCGCATACATCCACAATAAAAACGTGACCTGGCACAAATGTGAGGACTGCGACTACAAAGCGAAGGAAGCAGGCTCTCTCAAGATACATTGCGCATTGATCCACAATGAAAACGTGACCTGGCACTACTGTAAGGACTGCGACTACAAAACGAAGCACAAACATAATCTCAAGACGCATCGCGCATCTATCCACAATGAAAACGTGACCTGGCACTACTGTAAGGACTGCGACTACAAAGCGAAGCAAAAAGGCGACCTCAAGAGGCATTGCGCTAGTATCCACAAATGAAATAAACCATGACCTTGGCATCACTGTGAGGAAACTGAGACTAACAAAGCGAAAGAAGAAAAAAGCCGAACCTCAAAACGACATGGCGCCTCAATGGACATGGCAACTCAATGCACTAAATACATGTTGTTTTTCTTGTAAAGCATAAATCTGCAATTAATTCACGAATCATCCCCCTACCCTACATCGTCGCCCTTTCGCTCCCTCTTGTCCAAATAAGTTTTTCAATCTCTGATTAAAATGATCGGATTATTATCGGATTTGGTTCGTTGAATTTGAGAAATTCAGTTGCAATCTATTTACTGTACAAATCCTATAAATACAAGAGTTCATGTCGTATGTGCCGTCGCTTTCTGGTGAGCTAAGTTCGCATATCGATAAATTTGCGCCTAATACCTCCTCAATAGATGAATTCAAGGCTGAAGAATTTCCATCTGCGGAACCTGGAGGAGGGAACAAGGGTACAACGACAGCGGGCGGTGTCGGAGGAATGAGTAGAGATAATATTGTTAAAGATGATGACGTTGTACGGCGTGTTTGCCAACCATGTGATGCAGATGAGAAGTGTGAAGTGGAGGTTGTTGCCGCTATCCTTGCTGAGTTTCAAGGAGGGAACAAGGTTACATCGACAGCGGGTGGTGATGAAGGATTGAGTAGTGATCTACTTTTTTGCCAACCATGTGATGAGGATAAGAATGTGGAGGTTGTAGCAGAAGGGAAGACCGACAGCAGGAGCAAGAAGCGAAAGTCGAGAGGAATGACGATGAAATACTACGATGACGACGGCAACGATAATGACGAGAACGATGGCTCTTGGAATGGTGATAGTAATGGTGCGACCTGGCACCTCTGTAAGGACTGCGACTACAAATCGAAGCAAATTGGCAACCTCAATCGGCATCGCGCATGCATCCACAACGAAAACGTGACCTGGCACAAGTGTTCGGACTGCGACTACAAAACGAAGTACAAAGGCCATCTCAAGAAGCACCGCACAAACATCCACAACGAAAACGTGACCTGGCACTACTGTAAGGACTGTGACTTCAAAGCGAAGCTAAAAAGCAACCTCAAGAAGCACTGCGCAAGTATCCACCATGAAAACGTGGTCTGGCAGTACTGTAAGGACTGCGACTACAAAGCGAAGGATAAAAGAAACCTCAAATGGCACCGCGCGAACATCCACAATGAAAACGTTACCTGGCACTACTGTAAGGACTGCGACTACAAAGCGAAACATAAAAGAAACATCTACAGACATCGCGCGAATATCCACAAATGAACAAAAGTTAATGACCTTGGCAACACTGTGAGGAAACTGAGACTAACAAAACGAAAGAAGAAAAAGAAGCCGAACCTCAAAAACGACATGGCGACTCAATGGACATGGCAACTCAATGCCCACTAATACATTACGTTCTTTTCGTAAAGCAAAAAATCTTGCAGATTAATTCACGGAATCACCCCCCCTCCCCTATATCGTCGCCCTTTCGCTTCTTCTTGTCCAAATAAGTTTTCTTAATTCTGATGAGAACATCCTTGAGGATTGAGTCCTTGAGGTCAGGAATCCAAAGAGAGAAAAAGTTTGGAGAAGAAGAAGGCAAAACAATGAGAAACCTCAAGTTCCTTTCCATTACTACGTTATTTGCTCTTACAAACTCAATGTCAGGTAAGTAAATGTAGTTATATATTCGTATTTCTTATCATTGTTCAAAATCGTCTCAAAATGGTCTCAAAATGAATACCCCAACCATAAATCTCGATCTGACTCTTCTTCTCAACCTTAATTTCTTCCTCATCCTCCTAACTCTCAATCCTCCCTCCTCTCCCTTTCTTTCAGTCCAACCCCCACCCCCCCCTGCTAAAGTCACACCTTTAATCTACCTATACACACTCCCAACATGTCCATACTGTATATCAACAAAGCGCGCCCTTACCTCCCTATCCATCCCCTACATCCCCGTAGAGTTAAGTAGTGGGAATAGGGATATGGTTGAGGAGTTAACCGGAGGTACTACTGTACCACAGTGTGTGTTGGTTGAAAGAGAAGAAGATGAGGGGGGGATGGTGTATATTAAAAACGGTGGGTCGGGTGTACAGGAATACCTTAAAGAGATGTCCGAGGTCTCGGGTATCGAGGATTGGACTAGTGATGATAAGGTATCATGGTTGAGAGGGAAGGGTGTCTCTGTAGGTGGTGGTGGGAAGTGGAAGATTGGGGACTTGAAAAAAGGGGAGGCCGGGAGGAAGAGGGTTGACCTTAGTTGGGCTGAGGGAGTGCTGGGGGGTAGGGAGTGTAGGGAGCTTTATGAGGGTATGGTTGGGGGGAGGGATCTTATTAATAGGTATGATGGAGGGGATGGTAGGGTTATATGGAAGGATGGGGTTGACAAGGCCGACGCTTTAGCCGAGCTTAGGGCAAGGCTAACAGAGGTCAAGGCAGAGAGGACGGCTGAGGAACTGGAGGGGACGGAGGAGTGGTGGGAGTTCCTGGGACTCTACAACGTCGTTATCGACTCGTTAACTCTACCGCCCCCAGGAACGGGGGAACTAAAGGCGCTGCTTATGGAGCTGTACAACCTCTCAATCAAGGTATCATTCTCCGTAAACGGTGCCCCTAAAAGCACCCTCGATAGACTCGGTTACTTCGACGCTTGCAAGGTCAGACTCGGTCTCCCCGATAACAAAAGCTCCCACCTAATAAGCTTCAACGGAATCGAGAACGGCCTCCTTCGAGGAAACAGAGTCCCACCGTACCACATGAAACCGAGCCTTACACAGGAATCACCGTTCCTACCGTGGACGCTACCTTGCGACTATAGGATACACTCTGGGCTTAACTGCGGGGCTGCTTCTTGCCCGCCTGTGGGACAGTATACGAGTGAGGGGATTGAAGAGGAATTGGGGACGGCGTGGAGAAGCTGGGTTAAAGGGGAGGGGGGAGCGAGAAGGAAGGAAGGGGGAGGGTGGGAGGTTAGTATGATTATGAAATGGTATAAGGAAGACTTTGATGATGAGGGGAGTACGATGGTTCAAAAAGTCGGGGAAGGGAGGGGGGAAGTACTTGATGGGAAAGTTGGGTATATGGTATATGATTGGGGGATTGAGGAGGGAGGGAAAACTTGGAAGGGACCGGGGATATGGAAAACCATTAGGAGAGTCCTGGGGTGAGAAATAAGGGGGAAGAGATGGTTTTATGAAATTGAAGTGCGTTTTTTAAGAGGAATTTTCTTAATAAAACTCCCATGTTTAGTGTCTCGTATAAAAGCTCAAGCTCTTCAAAGGCTCATCGTCGAATTCCCCCCCCCCCTTATCTCTCCTAGATCCTCTCGTCCTTATCGTCCTTCCATAAAGTTTTCTACGCAAGTTTCTCACTGATCCCCTCCTTCCCCGCGATGATAACCGCCGTCGTCATTTCCGTGAAAAGCCCATGTTCCACAACCCCCACGGTCTTAACAATCTGCTCCGCCAACGCGACAGGGTCCTGGATATCGGAGGTGAAATGCATGTCAACAAGGTAACAACCATTGTCTGATATTGCGATCTCGTCACCGTCGGATTTGTTGTTCTCTGAAGACCCCATCCTAAGCACGGCCTTTGCACCCTGCATTGCTGGGAGGGCCTCTAGACACCTCATGGTATGCTGAACGCAGAATGGCAAAACCTCGATGGGTAGGGGGAAGTGTGGACCGAGACCGGAGCAGAGCTTTGACTCGTCGACAATGACGATGAACTTTTCAGCTGCCATCTCGACGATCTTCTCCCTGAATAGTGCTCCGCCCCCACCCTTAACCAGGTTGAGAGCGGGGTCGACGGAATCAGCACCGTCGATAGCGACGTCCAACTTTGAGTGGGTGTCGAGGGTTGTGAGGGGGATGCCGAGAGAGGCGGCTTGCTCCTTTGTACGGATTGAGGTGGGGATGGCGATTATGTCCTGGGGGAAGGGGGGGGGGAGAGGGATGGAGGGGTTGAGGAGGATGGAACGTTTGAGGTGGATGGAAGAACGTTGAGGTGGATGGAGTCTACATTTAACTCTGCGCGCGGAGCGCGTTCTCACCTTGAGTTCCCCTGACTTGAGTTTCTGTCCGACTCTCTCAACAGCAAAGTAAGCGGTTGACCCGGTGCCTAACCCTACAACCATCCCGCTCTTGACATAGTCGTCGACTGCCTTGTAACCGACCTGCTTCTTGAGCTCTTGGATGTTTTGGAGGCGTGGAATATGGTGTGTGGGGAGGTGGGACGGGGGGAGATGGAAGAGGGGTCAGATTTTTAACATAAATAGACGGAAGAGGTGGCGATGGATGATTGGGATAAATATGGATTTGAAGAAGATATCAGTTGATAACTCTAGAGTGCATGATGTTTCATGTAATAATGGACCTTCTCATTCACTTTTATACGGCTTTTACTGTTGAAATGTAAAGAAAGAGACTCTCATATATCTTGGTGCATCGTCGAAGTTATTTAGCTCACCATCTTGGGAGGCCATTGTAGCAAAAAGCCGGGAAGTTGGGGTCGTCCGTGTAAATGCGGTTGGCGTGAAAGCGTTTGCTGTACTGAAGAGAGCGAGTAAGGGCAGAAATTTCATGCAATTGGTTTTTTTGGCTAAATCAGGAATCGGGAAAAGGCCTCTGGTCAAATGGGCTTTTTTGGGGCATAAACTTTGATTTACAGCGAGTTTTTTTTTACAGTTTTCCACGAAACGGAGGCTGGTTGGAGGTACTTAACTTCAGCCGTCAGTCAGCTGTGGAGAATATTTTCTGCATATTTTGGATGAACCCTAACAGAAGTATTCCCTTAGCACGGTGGGATGAGAGCGGGATTAAGGTCGGGATGAGGTTGAATTGCGTGCTGAGCAGCGCTTGTTGAGCGCTGGAGTATTGTATGGGGGGTTGGATATAGTGTTTGTGATGGTTCCAAGTGGGTCAAAATGGAATCTTGGAATCCATTTTCCACAGCCTTGCATTTCTGAGTGTTCTTGTCGTTTTGTGCAGCAAAGTAGTCACATTTGGCTCCTAGTTGGTCCTTATTGGTCATTATTCCTTATCAGCGCCTTCATAGATAGTAATCATAATTTAGGGCTTATTTAGTAATGTTCTCTCACAATTTATCGAGACAGTTGTTGCATTTAGGTCCTATTTCTACCTCTTTTTCTACACCTATTTCTACACTAAACACATTACGTAGGATAAAACGAACAAAACAATGTAATATATCCAACATTGCATCAATAAATCACATTAAAACACAAAAAAAGACAATCACACCACACCAAATACGACACCCTTCCCAACCTTCCAAATCACCTCAACAATACTCACCAATACAACACCATAGACACTACCACTCCACACCCCCACCACAAGCCGACGAACTGACCTCCAACCAGGCCCTTCAGGACGTCAGAATCTCCTCCATCCTCCAGTACAAGCACACCCAGCGTTGGGTTCCCCTAACCCTCCCCTCTTCCACCCCTCTCCGTTCCGCTGCCAACAAGGTTATAGAACGGGGATTAAGCGCTGTAATGGTTGTAGATGATGGGGAGAGGGTTAATGATGACACGCATGAGAAGGGGAGGGTTAAGGGGATGCTTACTAGCAGAGATCTGCTTAGACAGTACGGGAAGGACAGACCGGAGGAGGTGAGAGAGAGAGGGGGGGGACACGCAGACGGAACACAACACACTTGACTACGAACACATTTGCTATGAACACATTTGCTACGAACACATTTGCTACGAACCCATTTGCAACGAACACATTTTCTCCTCCCCCCCTAACCTCTCCCCCCCCTTTAGGACCCTGATTACATAAAGCATCTCGAGAGCACTCCCATAGAGGTCTTCATGACGCCTCTTAGTAAAGTAGTATTCTGTCGTCCCGACGAGTCCGTCCGTACCGTCCGTTCCGTAATGGCCAAAGTCGGTGTAAAAGCCCTCCCTATCATGTCGAAAGATGGAAGGGTTGAAGGCATTGTTACGAGCAGAGATATTACAGACTTTGGATTGGAAGCTAAAGATAAGGGGGGGAAGGAAAGCTACTTGAAAGACATGGCGGGGAGGGTTGGAATGATGGCTAATGCAAGGTGAGAAGAAAGGGCGGGGGAGAAGGGGGGGGAGGGGAAAACCCCAGCCGAGTGATGGGAAGCATGTACTAAGGGGGAAAACGAAATTGGGTATGGAAAGGAATCCTTTATCACGCCCTCCCCCCCCCCACCTCCGCTAACCTCTTACGGGGGCCACCTCAACTCCTCCTTCCCCCCCCTTTGCGCAGTATGGCTGAGCCTCCCGTTCACATGGAGTCCGCTCTCCGTGCTCTAAACACTCAGCTCTTCGTAAACGTAGGAACCGCCAAGCTACCCCACCCCTTCAAGACTTCGGACGGCGTCGCTGGTAATAAAAGGATCCACGGAGCTCGGGAGTACGCTACGGACGTTGAACTTAGCGAGGACGCTGAGTTCATATGGAAGGGTGAGGCGGGTACAGACAATGGAACCTCCACGACCATGCAACCGCAACCCTACGCGTGGGCGGGGGTTGCTGACGGTGTAGGTAGCTGGAGGGAGTACGGGGTAGACCCTAGGGAGTTCTCGAGAGCGCTGATGGAAGGGTGTAGGGATGCACTTGTTAAACAAATTGGGAATACACAAAGTACAGATACACTACCAAGACCGAGCGACTTACTAAGAGAGGCCCATGAAACGGTCAAGGAGAGGGATGTGGTGGGGAGCAGTACGGCGTGTGTTATGCTGTTTGATGGTAGGGCGCACCAGATAAACTTCTCTAATTTAGGCGACTCTGGGATTATCGTACTCCGGCATATTGACAGTTCCGTCGCGGGCGTTTTGAAGAGGGATAGAGTGCTGAAGAGGGAGGAGAAGAAAGGGAGCGATTTGAGGGTTAGCTTTGTTAGCCAGCAACAGCTGAAAAGCTTTAATCATCCGTATCAATTCGGATGGCTAGGGAAAGGGAACGAAGAAGACTCTAGCAACAGGTGAGAGAGGGGGGGGGGGGAGGGGGGGGGCGGGTTGTCAGGGCACTTATTAGAAGGTGGTAGGTTTGGAGAAC
>BRYA01000557.1:0-17173 GCA_030267965.1 Triparma columacea
CCCCCCCCGCCCCCCCCCCCGCGAACGCAAGCACTCTCTAGCAAACCCATGATAGCCACTTGCCGTTGGACGTTCCAACGTTCGACCTCGTTATCTTCCTTACTCCTCCCCCCCCCCCCGGCCTGGTGAGGCGAAAGGGCGGTCTTCCTGTGTAGGTTGCAGCCCGCCGCCACCAGATGCAGGAGGGAGGACGGGGATAGCTGCGGGGTAGCAGTGGACGCCAGGGCTGAGCATATTTGGACAAACACGTCCTCGCTTTCCGGGCTCTCGCCGGGACCGTTGGAACCTCCCTCTCCCCCCCCCTCCTTCCCCCCCTCTTTGTCCCTATTGTCGTCCCGGTCCCCTTTATGGTCGTGACCAGTGTAAACCCCCTCCCAGCAAAGCTGCTCTACCCTACCCTTCTCTCCTCCCCCCCCCGTCATTGCGTATAGCAACCATGTCAGAACCTCAACCTCCTCAACGCCCAGGTCCACTCCGTTACCGTAGCTACCATCACCTCCTCCCTCCGTTATCCCTCCAGTTAAGGAAGCTAAGCATGAAATCAAGGAAGCGAAGGAGGGGGCTAATGACAGAGGTGAGACGGAGGAGCGGGTGAGGTTCCAGGACGAAACCGTCTTCTCTAGGGAAGTTTTCGTGACTCCACTTGAGGGTTGAGGGGATGGGGAAGGAGGGGATGGAGAAGAGATACCCCAACTGTCATTATCTATGTCATTATCTATGTCATTATCGTCGTTATTGTTAGTATTTGATTGTTGTGATGATTGTTGTGACGATGGTACATTTGTTTGTCCATTTGACGGGCGTTTTAAGGCCAAATGTTGTGAGTTTGTGAATTGTCGGAGGGAGTTTGAGTCGTGTGGACTATTTTGAGCATTATAGTAACATCTAAACGTAGAACCCCTCTTCAATGTAAAACCATCTGGATAAAATGACGAGAATATAGTCTTTAAAGCTGTTTGTAGTGTATTATGGAGGATTGTGGAGGGAGAGCCACCGTCTTTTGTCATATCTTTCCTCCTCTCTTTTGAATGTTTGCTCATGTTTCTTTGTTTACTCTGGTTTGTTAGCTCATAAACCAACGTAATAGGACTAATTATTGGCAAAATATGACACCAAAAGCATAAATTGAGTCCCTCAATTATGAGGCCCTACTAATCTCCAGAAATCCGCTCTTGAGATAATGGGAATATTTATTTGTTCATTTACACTAATCGCATTTCGAAATCTAACGATACATCCGCATTTTAATATTCCCCCTACCGTATAAAGTTTCACCGTCCCACGCTCTTGGCTAGCGGGTTGGAGGCCAGCTGTTCCTTCAGTCCCCCTCTTCCCCCCAACCCGTCAGCGCTGTTGCTCCTGAGCACCTCTTCTCCCCCCCCACCCAGAGGCGGGAGGGTGTCCATCCCCTTCTTCCTCCCCCTCCCCCCTCCCGCCCCCCCGCCTGCCCGAACCTCGATCCCCCCTGCCCTCCCGTTCCACGCCTGCTCCTTGAGCATGTTCTCCCTGTCGATCCTGTCCTGCAGTATCTTGGCCTGCTTCTTCCGCTCCCTCTCCTGCCTCGCTAGCCTCTCCTCGCTCTTCTTCCTATTCCCGCCCGTCATCCCCTTTCCGACCCCCTGCATTCCTCCGCTCTTCCCCTTCCCGTCGCCCCCCCCCGCCCCCTCTCCCATTTCCCTCTGCTTGTTCTTCGCCCCCGCCCCCGCCATGCTCGTAAGGTTGAACTTAGCGTTCCCCCCCGTAATCCCCCCTCCCCCCACCCCCTCCTCCCCCCTCTCCACCCTCCCCCCTAGGATGTCCGTCGGGGGATCGTTCTCCCTCATGTCCACCACGCAAACCGTCTCCACCGTGACCATGGGTCCCGCCCCCCCCCCCTCAGCCCCCCCAGCCAGGTCGTCCGCGTGGCTCCTCGGTGCCCCCCCGGCCCCCCCGGTTCCCAGTGCCTCGATCTTCCCCCCTGCGTGAACGTATACGTGCCTGACCCTCTCGCTCCTCTCCAGCGCCTCCGCCATTGCCCTGAGCCCCGGCCTGCCGATCCTGTTCCCCCGAAGGTCGATGGTCCTAAGGCTCGTCCTTCCGTTGAGGACTGCCGCGATCGCCCGGGCGCCCTCGTCGGTGATAAGGTTACCGCGTAGGTTAAGCTCCACGATGGTCGTGTTCCCCCTCAGCATTGCCGCGATCGCGTGGACCTCCTCGTCAGTCAGCCCCGCCTCCGGAAGCTGGAGCCGACCGGCGCCGGGGTTCCCGACCTCCTCCCTCTCCCTCTGATCGCCCCCTTCGCCTGGGGTGCTGGCCGCGGCCTTGACGGCGTGGACGTACCGGAGGAGGGTCCTCCTCTTGGCCTCCTCCTCCAGGCTGAGCTTGTCGTTGTAATAGACGTTCTTGTGGGTGAGGTTCTCGATCTCCTTCTCTCGGAGCTCGATGTCGGTCTGCAGGCGGCCTGCCTCTTCCTCCATGACCATCGTGAGTCCGTACATCTCCGCGATCCTCCCGATGAGCAGGTCCTTAGCGTTAGGGTTCTTCTGCACCTTCTTAAGGAACCCGTTGCAGTCCTTGCTCTCGAGCCACTCCCTGTCCTTGCTCCTCTTGCCCTTCACCAGGCTCAGCCCGAGCGCGGGCTTGCTCTCCACGTAGAACCTGAGCCTCCCCCCCGCCATCTTGGCCTCCGGGTCCGCCTCCCCGTCATCCTCCGGCCTGGGCTCATTCTCCATCCTCAAGTCCTCCTCCTTCTCGTCCGCCATTCTCTGCAGCGCCTCGAGCCTGATCTGGCTCGCCTGCAGCTCCTCCTGCTTCACCCTCATGGCCTGGGTGATGATTCTGTTGCTCTCCCCGGTCTCGTCGACCTTCCTCTGCAGCTCCTCGCACCTCTCTGCCAGACTCTTGAGCTGGGCCTCCATCTTCTTGGCCTCCTCCCTCTGGATGATCTTAGCCTCTTCGTCGCTCTGCATCTTATTGAGGAGGAACGAGAGCCTCCCGCCGAGGGTCCTGACCTTCTCCTGGGCTTCCTTCCTCTCCTCGTGCTCCTTGATCTTGAGCTTCACCTCCTCGCTGCACCTCTGACTGAGCTGCGCGTTGTGCTTCTTCAGCGCCCTGATCTGGTCCTGCAGCACCTTGAGGTCTAGCTCGGCCTTCACCCTAGCCTTACCCTCCTTCGTGCTCTCCTTGATGAGCCTTGTGTTCTTCTTCTTCATGGCAATCATCTCCTGCTCCTTCTTCCTCATCCCCTCGATGCTCCTAGTCTTACCGAGCTCAGCAAGCTTGAGCCTCTCGAGGAGCTGGAACACCTTCTCGGCCATTTCCCTGAGCTGCTCCCCGCTGTCCCTGGCCTCGGCCTCCATCCGAAGCCTCTCCTGCTCGCTCTTCTCCACCTTGACCGAAAGCTCCTTGTTCTGTCCCTGCAAATTCTGAATGTCAATGGTCAGCTTCTTGTTGCTGTCCTCTTGACTCCTCTTCGCCCTCGTCTCGACCTGCAGTTGAGTCTCGACCTCGATATTCTTGCTGTGGAGCACTCTCAGCTTGTCCTCCATGCCAGTCACCTGGTCCTCGGCCTGCCGCTTCGCCTCCTCCTGGCCCTGGAGCTTCTCCATGAGTTGGTACTGCTTCTCCTTCCTGACCCTGAGCTGCTCCTGCAGCGCCTCGAGCTCCACCTGGGTCTTCATTTTCATCTCGGCGTTCTGCTGCTTAAGCTGCTCCACCTCTGCCCTTAGGAGGCGCACCTCCTCGGCCCTAAGCTGGCCCTCCCTCGCGGCCCTCGCAGCCATCTCCTCGTGGGTCTTGGCGGTGGTTAGCAGGGCGCCGTACTTCTGCCTGAACGTGTGCAGCTCCGTTCGGAACGCCTCGTTCTCAGCAGCGAGCTTGGCGGTCTGGGCCTCCTCTGTCTCGAGGAGGCGCAGGAGCTCCGAGTTCTGGTCTGTCATTATCTTGAGCTGCTTATCCTTGTCGGACACTTCGCTCTGGACCTTTTTAAGCTGTGCGTCCGCCGCCCTGGCCTTTGACTGAACCTCAAAGTTGGTGTCTCGGAGGGTCCTGTTCTCCTCTTCGACAGCCAGCTTCTCCATCTGGATGGCGTTTGCCTCCTCCTCGGCCTGGTCGAGCGAACCGAGGAGCTGGTTGTTCTGCTCGGTAAGTATTCTAAGTTGTTCATCCTTCATCTTCAAAGCCTCATTGGCACGGGACTCCCTAGCGGCCCTGAGGTCGGCGACCGAGCGGGGTTTGCGACCACCTCCGCCCGTCTTCTCGGGCTGAGCATCTGTTCTCGTGCGGGGGGGCAAGTTGCCATTGTTAGTTGGTGAACGAAGGAGAGGGGTTGGAGTGGTTGGATTTCCACCCCCAAACGGGCACAAGTGGCAAGCTCGACAACCACTCCCCACGGGAAACAACCAAGTTTCTCCCTCAAAGCACACCCTAACCTCAAGGCGCAACCCCACCTCCCACAAACAACAGGACCGGCCAAGAAGCACCGGGAGTTGGACCCTGAAAAGTTTCTGCTTGATCAGCCTTCGACGCATTTCCTGCTCGCTACCTCCCCCAAGATCCCCAAATGACAACACACGCTAGCGAGCATCTCACCATTATCAGCCATACTGTTTTTCTCAGGCTCTTTATCTGCAGAGACCAAAACCTAACAGGCAAAACGGGCAACCCCAACCCTGTGCATTTAATCCCACTCCTTCTGTGGCACCTGTTGGGCATTTGTTTAAGTACTTGTACTCTGCCAGAGCATCTATCCGACAAAAACCAATTCATTCTATTAGAATCGCATAGTAATCCTCCACTCAGCCAAAACACAGCCAAAACCCCCGGTTAACAACTTCCGCAGTCCCTGAGCAATTATGGCAAGCAATGCTGCCTATGACTTCTCCTCAGCTCCCCAGTCCGTGCCCATCAAGAGGAATGCGGCCGCGGCCAAGTACAGGGACGACGAGGAGAACATGCTCTCAGCTGGTAACAACATCATGTTCGACAGCCGAGTTGTGAGGGGGAATACTTATGCGGCACAGGTCGTGACCCAGGAGCAGCAGAGGCAGCAGCAGGTCTACAACAGGAACGAGAAGGCTCGCCAGGTGAGTCTAATGCGTCGCCCTTGTTCCTCACAGTTGCCAACAGGGAGGGTTCGGATCGTCGGGTGTGAACAGTTGGTGTCTCCACTTTTTTGCGGATTTGCGTTCGACCTCGTGTCTGATTAGGGGGTTAAGTGTACTGAACTTGTCAGCATCAATCTTACCCCCTGTCGCCCTCCTCTCGCCCTCCTCTTGCCCTCATCCTCCCCTTTTCACCCCTCATCCCTCACCCCTCCCAGGCACGCCTCGAGTCAAAGCGCCTCCAAGGAATGGCCCCTCCGGGAACCCCGCCCCCTGTCGACGGGCGCGCACACATGGACGTCCAGACTGATAACTTCCTTGAGGAGCTTACTGACCGGCCCATCGAGGCCACCATTGAGACACAAACTGAGGCTTTCCTTGACAGGCCCCCCTCTCCCCTTTTCGTGCCCGCTAAGAACGGTGAGGACAAGGAGACCCAGATCGAGTCCGGGGACCTCTTCGACTTCGACCTTGAAGTCGAGCCCATCCTCGATGTCCTCGTAGGCAAGACCCTCGAGGTTTCGATGCTCGAGCTCATGGAGGAAGAGGAGCTCGCCGCCATCAGGGCGCAGCAGGAGAAGTTTGAGATGATGAGAAACGCGGAGCTTTCGGAAGTCCAACGCTTAGAATACGAAGCAAAGAGGAAATTCGCCGAAAAACAGCGAAGAAAGAAACAGGAGAGGGAATTCAAGGAGGCTCAGGACGAGTTAAAAGAGAAGGTCGCCGCAAGGGCGTTCGCCAAGACGTATCTTTCGGACTTGCACGCCAACGTTTTCGAGAGCCTCGAGGAGACTGGACATTTCTACGACCCCGTCAGGAAGGAGGTTGGAGAGGTCTTCCTCCCCTGGCTCATGGGCGAGGTCTCCACAAGCCTTACTGCAGTTGCCCAGGCCTACGCCGCCGCCGATGGCATCATCAAGGCTAGCTTGGAGAAGGCCAAGGACATCAGAGTCCAGGCTGTCGCCGACTACGAGGCTGAGCAGAAGAGGATAGCCGAGGAGGCTGCTGCCAAGAAGGCCGAGGAGGAGAGGTTGGCAGCCGAAGCTGCCGCCGCAGCAGCCGCCGCTGAGGAGAATGGTGAGAATGGTGAGGACCAATAGGGAAATATGTTTCAACAAAAATGGGGGCAGGGCGCGGTGGGAAAGGGGTGGTGGTGTGTTGTGTTGATAATAGCACAGGAACACAATTCTTTGAATTTTCAAAAAAAAAAAAACAAAGCGATTCGCTTGAAACGGTGTTCATTAAATTCTTTTTCTCTTAAGTCTCTCTGGCGTCGTCTGCTTTTCAATGTCCTGGCCATCCCTCGCGAACCGGATCGTGTAATAAGGTTCGTCCACACCGTTGGCCAAGTGACGCTCGACAATCTTTGCGTCGATCCATCCTCTCGCAGCATCCTTTGTATCGTAAATCACATCCTCGCCCTTTGTAAAGAGTTCTTCGATCGCATTTGAAGTTGGGCGCATCGTCAGATGTGAAATCGCTCCGCAACCACAGTTGTTGATGACCTCCTCCTGGGTGACAGGGGATTTGCGTGTGTGAGTATGTGTGTATTAGTTCAACCGCAACTCAGCCAATCCCAAACCAGCCCAACCTCTCACCTCCTCCTGTGAAAGCCTCATCTCGGCAGCGCTTGCTGCCATCACAGACGCCGGGATGACCTGTGAGGCCAGCGCTGAAGCCCCACCTAGGCGGCCGCTGCCTCCCTGGAAGGCCTTATCGAGTTGCGAGAGCTCAGCCGAGAAGTCACCCTCCCCAGACGACCCTCCCCCCCCCCTTGCGACCCCTCCAGCCCCCCTCGTCCAGTCCATCTCCTCACACTCCTTCTCAACCTGGCGCATGAGCGCGAAGAATTCCCCGTTGTGTTCTGAAATATCGTTGTGAGAGAGCTCATGATAAAGAACCTTTCGCACACTCTGAATTTTCCTCCATCCCTTCAAGTCGTCAGTCCTGAGCCTCAAGAAAATTTTCTCTCCTTTGTTCTGATTCAGGCCCATCACACACACCTCGCTCACCCCAACCTTCCCCTCGGGGTACATTTCCGCAAGACACCCCACCCTCCAGTTTCTCCGCTTCATGCACTCCTTAATTCCTGGATCATTCGCGAGCTCTGTCAGAATCCTCGTAGCGACATGTCTCTCAGGCAACATGGGCAAAGTCTCGATCCGTCCGAAGGGAACAAAAGCATTCGCCTTTTCCTTTGCGGAGGTCATCTCGTTCAGTGCTTTACCGGCTCTTATCCTTCTCGCAGCCTCCATGCGCCCCTGCGAGCTAATGTCATCACGAACTCTTACTCCACTGGAAACCTTCTTCTGCTCTGCATTGAACCGCTCAACCTCACCATCCGACATGCCCATTGCTATAATCTTATGGAGTTTTTTTCCGGCAGCCTTCCCAGAAAAGAAAACCTCATGCTGCAGCGCGTCATCAGCAAGGACCCTCCCACCGAGAAGAAGCTTGAGGTGTTGGGGCTCTATGCTCTCCACACTGGACTCATTCAGCACCTTCTCCTTCAGATCGAAGACAGTCGACGTTGAATCTGGACCGCACTCCACCTCATGTACATATTTCTTCCCTCTGAAGGAGATTGAAACTTTTGAGAAACAAAGAGTCCGAGAGAATAAGGGGATGAGTTAGGGCACACTGAAGGAGTTAGGACGTCATCAATGATAGGGAGGGGGAAGTTGCTAGGACAAAAGCCTAGGACAATGGTTCAACTCGTCCAAAACCCACCTTTCGTTGCAAAACCTGACATCCAAAGAAATTGGTTCTGGCTTCACTCACTTTTCTCTTCACTCGGGGAAAAAAGGAATGTTTTTTGCACTACAAACGCGATTATTGATTTACACAAGCTACTAACAAGAGGAGAACACGACAGCGACAAGTCGTCGTGGGTTCTTAGGCGACCATCTCGTTCTTCTCGTCCCTGAACTCGTAGTGCAGCTCGTTGACGTCGATGGAGTGGATCTTCTTCCAGCCGTCTGCCTGGACGTGGTAGAGGTTATTGATCCCTCCGGAGTAGGCATCCCTATGGGTAGCGTGGTAGATGGCGCGCTTGCCGAGGTCGATGGCCTCGTCGACGGTAAGGTCGGGGCGGTAAAAAGTATCGAGGACACCATAGGCGTAAGTGGAACCCGAACCGACGGAGAAGAGGTTGTCGTGGAGGCGAGTAGCGTCATTGTCTACATAGTAAAGTTGGCTGTGGTGGTATGCGTGTGAGGGGGGAGGGGGAGATGGAGGATTGATCGTGTTAGAAGTTGGTGAAGAGGCGCGACACACCCCTCCCACCCCACCCCACCCCACCACAACACGCCACTTACGGGCCAGTCTCATCCCAGCCAGTAACCATGGTACCCATACTGAGCCCGTATCCCCTGTAGCTGTTCATTGTGTTGGCGAGGAGCTTGGAGGCGGCAGCGACAGAGATGCGCTTCTTGTTCCTCAGCTCGTAGAGGCGGCACTGCATGCCGAGGTTGCGCTCCCAGTAGGAGCAATCGGCGGCCCCCCCCGCCATGGTACCGAGGAGGAAGGGGTTGATCTCGATGATCTTCTTCACGGTCTGCGAGGCAATGTAGGCTCCCATTGTACTTCTGGAATCCACACTGACAATGATACCCTCGTTGAACTTGAAGGCGAGGGTAGTAGTACCCTTGAGGTGGGGGGAGCAGAGGAGAGGGGGGGGAGAGGGGGCGGTGTAAGGAGCTTGGGGGGAGGAAGGTAAGGGGAGAATACACTTTGTCCCCAAACTGCCTCCGCTCCATCTCCCTCCCCCCATCATTGCCCCCCTTCAGAAACATCAACACCCCCAAACCCGCCAAATCCACATCTCCTTCGCATTCGAACTCCAGATCTCCCCACCACTTCTCCAAAGCCCCACCCCTTGGCACCTAAATCCACCCTCCCTCCATCCCGCTCACCTTTGCGAATTTGACCAGCTGTTCCTTGTCCTTGTCCCCACTGGCGCTAGCGAAGTTGGTGCGACAGAAGAAGGCAGGATCCTGAACGTTGGGAATGAGGAAGTTTCCGTCGTCAACAAGGTCATTTGCTAGCTGAAAGTTTGGTTTTCGGGACCCAATCTCGAGCAGACTATTGGGGTTGAAACTGGTCTCTCCTACAAAGGACGTCATATCTGTGATGTAAATGTGAAGAGAAGAGGGTGTAAGTGAGGCATTCGATTGAGCAAATTTACGTATATTCCACGCCATGTCCCACAAACCTTCTCGATGAGTTTGTCAAAGAGGCCGAAAGAGTCTTCATTTTCGAAAGCCGTCTCGAGCAGTCCAATTTGGTTCAAAGGGCCTCTCTTTTTCCTTGTTTATATTATCTCACTCAATCTCATTATGCGTCGCACTTTAGGACCAGTATCATCTAGTGGCCTCAACAGTCGCCCTTCAATGGGTCGTCAGTCGATGGGGCTTCCTTCTAAGGGCCCACAGAGGACAAGCATGGCCATGGGGTCATCTCGGCAATCGATGTCTGCAAGAAACCAGAGCTTGGGGAGGAAGAGCACCGGTAT
Organism: Triparma columacea; assembly: GCA_030267965.1. Taxonomy (NCBI): domain Eukaryota; class Bolidophyceae; order Parmales; family Triparmaceae; genus Triparma; species Triparma columacea. The sequence goes on from BRYA01000557.1 coordinate 9,595, forward strand.
TTCTCGTGAAACTATGGCTCGTGGTGGGAGTAGGCAAGATCCTGTGAGTATACTTGTAGTGTGGTTCCGAGAACGTTCGTATATGCTCTCAATTTAACCCAAACAGTCCAAAGGCTAACGGCCAGTTTGTCTCCTGGTTTGTTTTTTTGAAGCTCCTGGGGGCTGAGGGGGGAAGACGCGTAGATGAGACGATGGCTGTTTGTACAGTTACACCATCATTACCAAATACTTCGCTAACTTTCCCTCACCTTCCCAATAATTACCCCCCCACCCCCCTCTCCTCCCTCGCCAGCGCCCTCTCTCTGACAAGGGCTTCATGAACGCCTCCATCCGCTCCCTCCTCAACTTTCTGATGGAGAACGGGTACGATTCGGCAATATCTCCCAAGATTCTCGCCCGTCCTTCGTCCAAGGACTTCAACAACATTGTGACCTTCCTCTTCCGCAAGATCGACCCCAACTTTAACGATGGAACCCACAAGTTTGAGGACGAGGTCGCCTCCGCCTTCAAGGCCCTCGGGTACCCCTTCAACATCTCCAAGACTTCCCTCTACGCCGTCGGCTCTCCCCACACCTGGCCCGGCCTCCTCGCCGCCATCACTTGGCTGATCGAGCTCCTCACCTACGACCAGGAGGTCGCCCTCGCCCCCAACGACGAGGAGGAGGGCTTCGAGGACATGGATAAGCTCGTTGCCGTCTCCGACAAGGCCTTCTTCGGCTACCTCGCCGAGGCATACACATCCTTCCTCAGCGGGGACGATGACAGGTATGCCCAGCTTGAGGAGGAGCTGATTGAGAAGTTCGAGGCCAAGGTGAGATAGAGGGGAGGAGAAGTACGGGGGACGGTAGCGGTAGCAGGGACATCAGGGACAGACCAACTCACTCTACCACCAAACCACCCCACCACCCCACCACCCCACCACCCCACCACCACACCCCCATAGAACGAGGAAGTCGAGCAGGAATGCGAGCGCATCGCAGTCGAGAACGACGACATCGTCGGCAACATGGAGAACCTTTCTCAGACCGCCAACGCGCTCCCCGAGCTCGAGAAGCGCCAGGAGGACCTTTCCTCCGACCTTGAGAAATTCCACCAGCTCATTGAGCAGCTCAACGACCACAAGGCCGCCCTCGAGAAGAAGGTCGAGTCCCGCTCCGCTGAGCTCGACCGCAACCAGGCTGACCTTTCCGCCATCAACGAGCGCGTCACCGAGCTCAAGAACGCGGTCGCCAGCCAGGATTTGTCCGCCGAGGACGTCCGCCGCATGCAGGGCGAGCGCGCCCGCGTTGAGGAAGGACTCGAGAAGGCCTTCGCCACCAAGCAGCAGCACAGTAAGGAGCTCTGGGAGGCCGAAACTGAGCTCAACAAGGTCTGTGACGAGCTCGAGGCCGCTGCGTCGGTCTTCAATAGCAAAGCCACCGAGCTGCAGCTCATCCCCGAGACTGCCAAGCACTCCCAGGGTAAGAAGTTCAAGATCGTTGTAGACAAGGCCCTCGCCGAGGAGTCCGACACCAACGCCATGCTCGGAAACGTTGACATCAAGAACGAAGTTAGACCCGTCATTGCTCAGCTCAAGGAGACCATGACTGGCAACATGAACGTCGCCAAGCAGGAGCTCCTCAACCTCCTCGATCAGGAGGAGCAGGCCGAGGAGCAGCTCAAGGAGGCTCTTTCGCACGCCACCACCCTTGAGAACAGAGCTCGCCGCGCCGAGGAGCAGTACACAAAGGAGAAGGAGCAGCTTGACGCCACTATTGCCGAGCTTGTCGCCGAGACTGAGGAGGCTGAGACCAAGACCACCCAGCTCAGGGATCCCATGGCCCTTGAGACTGCTATCGCCCGCAACACAACTCGCCTCAATCAGCTCAAGGCCCTGCGCGAAGAGAAGCTTGAGGCCGCTGCCGCCAGGAAGGAGGCCGTCCACAACGAGATCCTCAAGGCCCTCAACATGTGCGCCGACCACAAGGATTACATCCAGATGCAGCTCGGAGACCTCAAGGCGTACGGAGAGGAGAAGTTGCAGATGCTCCAGGGGGGAAACACAGAGAAGAAGGTGGAGGAGGCCGTCGTGGAGGAGGAGACCGCTGAGGAAAATTTCAACGCTGGCGCTGACGAGCTGCCTCCGCCGCCTACAAGCGCATAAAGAGCGCTTGAAGGGGATTAAATGAAACACAAGGGCAACCGGGAGAATGGGGGGAGGGGGGGAAAGCAGGAAGGAGAAATGTATGCGTGGTGAAAATGGAAAGATTCGAAGGCGAGTTTTCAGTTTTTAATTAAACTGTCGACTGTCGACACGGAAAATTAACACATCAAGCTTTTTTTTTGTTCAACTTTGTCCTTGGTGGCCTGTTCGCCTTGACTGCAAGCCAAACTGAGGCAGTTTAACTGAGAATACGACCATGGACGAAAGAGTTCGAGAGTTGACGAAAGAGCTAATGGTCAAGAGCTGTCTCATTGACCAGCTCAGTTCCTCCCTTGAGAAGCTTCAAAATGAGAAGATGTTCTCCGAGGACAAGGTCCAGGAAGCCCCAACTGTGGCCTACAAGCTTCACAAGCAGATCCACTTGACGAACCTCCTAACACACTCACTAATAACGACGCGGCGCGTGCTGAACCAGCAAACGCAGGCTCACGATCAGATGAAATCTACAGTCACTAACTGCTTCCTTGGGCTGGAGGCAGACATGAAGGAGCTGCTGGGGGGCGTCTCCAGGTACCAGGGGCAGGCCGAAGGGTGGAAGTCTAAGATCGAGAGGGAGAGCATTGCGGGGGAGAGAGATCGACTGGAACTTGAGAGGGAGAGGCTGTCTAGGGAGAGGGTGGAGGGTGACCTTGAGCAATGTAAGGCGGAACTCGAGGGGGGGCGGGAGAGTCTCAAAGACAAAGACGCGATGATCGCAGACTTGGAGAGCAAACTCAACGCCCTGCAGGTGACGATAGATAGATTTGAGGACATGCAGGAGGAGGCGGGGAACGATTGCGAAAAGCTGACGAAGGCGCTGGACGAGGAGAGGGCGCTGAAGAAGAAGGCGGAGGAGAAAAACCGAGGCATTCTTGGAGACTTGGAACTTACCAGAATGAACCTTGAACAGCTAGAGGAGAAGCTCGAGGTGGCAAGGGAGGAGGCAAGGAGCTCCATGGCCGAGAGCGCTGAACTCCAGGGCCTCCTGAACGGCCTGGAGGCCAAGGCAGACGGCAGGATCGGAGACTTGACTAAGGAGGTCAACAGCAAGAGTACAGAGTTAGAGAGGGTCAGAGAAGAGCTTAGTGCAGAACTCAAGGACGCGAGGAATAGCGCAAGGACCGCGGCGCAAAAAAGGGAGGAGGCGATGCAGCTCCTGGAGGATAGGTTGGACGCGGCTAACCTAAAGATATCCGACTTGAACGCGCTCCTTCAGGGGGAAAGGGAGGGGAGGGGGGACGGGGAGAAGGCGGCCGGCATGCTGCAGGAGGAGTTGGAAAGGGTCACTGAGGAGCTGGGAAAGAGGGAGATGAAGTTGGGCATAGTCGAGGGGATTATGGCCGAGCTGAGGCAGGGCAACGACCGACTTGAGGAGGAGCTGAGTGGGATGAAGAGCTCCCTGGTCAAGGTCAGTGAGAACTTGGACGAGTCAAGGAACAAGGAGAGGGACATAAGGGCCGAGGCGAGGGGGTTGAAGGCCGAGAACGACGGCCTTCGCCAGAGCGCGGTGGAATTAGAGGAACAACGAAGGATGACAAAGGGCGAAGTGGATGGACTTAGGGAAGAGTTGAGAAGAGGGGAAGATTTACGCAAGGGGATGGAGAAGGAGGTTGGGAGGCTTGGAGCGATTGCCGAACATCTCGAGAAGAAGGTCAGGGAGCTCCAGGAGGAGGCATCGAAGAGAGACGAGAGCTCAGGGGACGAGCTGAGGAAGGTTAAGGAGGATATTGGGAGGTTGGAAGCAGTCGTTGAGGACAAGGACAAGGAAATACTGAACCTTCAGGCGACGGTGCACAGGGAGTGCATGGAGAGAACGGCAATACTCGAAAGGATGAAGGCGCTCCAGGAGGGCAGGGGCGGCGGCGGTGGCGGTGGCGCGGGGGGGGTCAATATGATGGAGGATAGGGCGGAGGACAGAGTTGAGGACTCCAGCGCGGTGGAGGAGAGACTTTTCAGCCCTACGACGCCTCCAAAAGAGGAAGACGGCCCGCATTCTCAGCAGTGGAAAGGGGGCAGTGGGAGGGGCAGGGGCGGGAGGGGCAGGGGAGGAAGGGGCGGGAGGGGAGGGAGGAGGAGGGGGAAGGGGAGGGGAGGACAGTTGAGTGAGGGGTGATGTCGGGAAAATGGGAACGGGGAGATGCGAGGCCTTTGTGATGTACTCATAAAGTGTTTGTAAATTTTCAGTAGAAATATGTATGTATAGGTAAGAGATATATGATATAAATAAAAGGCACTGACGGAACACGACGCGACTACTTGTCCTTGTCCTTGTCCTTGTCCTTGTCCTTGTTCTTGCCGAAGTTGGCATCCAAACTACCCCCAGCCCGAGTCCCTGATCTAACATGCTTTTTAAAGTTAGAAACTGTAATACCGCGCTTGTTGAGCTCGTCCCAGAGAGCCTTTTGGTGGTTATATCGCTGGTGAATCTGAGAGTAGCTGTACTCGTCACGTGTGAAACCAAGAGTGACACCCAAGAAAATGACGAAAAAGAACGAAAGGAGCAGAGAGAAAGACGCAATTACATCCCGTCGTAGCAGCAAAGTAAGGCGGTACTCGCTCCAGTAATTGTCAGGTGTAGGAGAAAGACAGTCGGAGGACAATTGAAGACCAGTCACGGGGTCTGCGAGGTGAGGTGAGTTGAGGAGGGTGGGGGTGGGTCGGATGGCTTTGGGGGGAGGAGAGGGGGGTGGGACGGTGGAAAAGAAGACAGCGGACAGTTCTTACCTGTGCACTTGGTTTGCAGGATTCGGAGAGCACGGGCAATGTCAAACGCTGCTATAGATTCAGTGCAAACTTGGAAAATAAGACCAACAGCAGCAGTAACCCTAAAGAAATAGTGATTATCAACTACGTAGCATGTAACGAGACTCAGGAGCCCAAAGATTGGCCTCAAGACGGAGAAGTTCCAACTCATGCGGCCATTGCCCTCTGTGCTACCGTGTATCGTATCTGCACCTACATCCTCAGAGCTCACGGCGGAAGATGAAGACAGGGCAAAGGATGTCAGTGGCATATCAACGGGGGCCGGTGGCACGACGTTGATGATTAGCCTTGAGGGTGGGGGGGGGGGGCAGTATGTTAGAAGGGGTTGGGTAGGGGGTTGGGAGGAGGCACGGGAGAAATATCTCACATCGGGAGAGTCAATACGACAGCAAACGACGAAGAGAAGCGGAGAAGTCTCATCGCCCGTCTTATGTGGTCTAACTGTGGATCTGAAGAGGATAAGCCGATGGGGGAGAAGACCATCAACACCATTGAAAGCACGAAGACACCAAACGACGCTGTGTAAGCAGTGGCGAGTACAATAAACTCATGCTGTGGTAGCGAAATCGGTCGTGAGATCCAGGTCATTGGAGGACCCCAAAGTTAAATCTTCAAAAAAGAGGAACAATCCTTAGAACTTAGGAAAATCTCCCACCTGAGAGACGCGAATAAGTGAAAAAGTGGGTTAGGGTTTAAGGGGGATGACTCGGGACCGGTGAAGGGTTTTGTGACGGACACGCTGTTTCGTTGGCGGTGGGGTGCAAATGAAAAAAGGCTGGCCCATGAAGTGGCAGAGATGGGCAAGAGAGGGTGCAGGGTCAGCGCCGTGTGTTAACTTTTCGTGGCAGTCGACCGATCCAAAGCTATTTTATTCGGAGCGGTGATAATACCCGACATTTAAGGACAGCAACTCACACAACAAGCCCACTCCCTGCAAAACGTTGCTCACCCAGGCTTAAAATAGAAAACTCTTCTTACATTCCTCAAAACCAAAATGAAAGTCTCGACATCTATTCTCTCTATCTCTATAGCTGTCCTCTCTATTGCTATAGCTATCCTCTCAATACCAGCAGGAGTCTCAGCCTTCGGAGAACTAAAAGATGCAGGCTCAAAGTCTCCTAGTCCATCACCATCTCCTAGTCCGTCACCATCACCATCTCCTAGTCCGTCACCATCACCATCACCATCTCCTGGTCCGTCACCATCACAATCTCCTAGTCCTCTTCTAGCCCCCACACCACCACCATTTCCTAGTCCATCACCATCTCCTAGTCCATCACCAACTCCTTTTTCATCGCCATCACCATCTCCTAGTCCATCTCCTGGGAGACGTAGTCTTGAAGAGAAGAATCCGAATTTAACGAAGAATCCTCCCATTCGTCTTTTACACACCAGCAAGTGCGCAGGGACGACGTTGAATGAGCTATTTTCCGAGACCGGTCCTTACAGTGTCTTGACTCCGCACGGCCAGAAGCTGTGGGGAGGCAAAAAAGAATGTAACATGCACCACTGCAAAGAATCATTTAGAATTCACGAGCTGGGTGGGTGGTTTGAGCATGCTCTCGATGAGCCTAACGACGCCTTTATTTTGGGGTCGGTTCGCAACCCCTTTGAGTTCTACGTATCATGGTGGCTTATGGAGCTGCGCTGGGCGACCAAGGGTTGTTCTGAGAACGATAATAAGATAAGAAATCCGTGGGAGTGTGCCACAGGCGTCTGGGATCCGTACAACAGCAAGCGGTGTGTCGGCCGAGAGGCACAGAAGCTCAACATCACAGACGTCTTTCTTCCTGAACAATCGCAAAATGTCGCCACGTTCGAGCGTTGGCTTCAATTGGTCCTCGACAGCCCATGTGACAGCAGCATGTCGGCCACTTTCAAGAACCATATGGTGGATGAGAGCGGTCGAGACCGCTTTGTCGCGGTCATCAGAACGGAGCAACTGTATCCTACCTTATTTAACGCGCTCACTACGCTGGAGGAAGCGATGGGAACTGGGATTGTAGACTGGGAGGGTTTCCGCCAGGCAGAAGCGGCACAGTTCCAAGCGAATTCACAAAGCAAAGTAAAGAAGGGCCAACTTAAGCAGGCGAAACTTCCATACTCGTGCTACTACCAAAATCCGGATATCAAAGACCTCGTGCTTCGCAATGACCAAGAATATCTTGATCGCTGGAACTACTCATTCGAAGACATGCCTGCTTGTATCTTTGAGGGGGAGAACTAGTTAGTTGTAGTGTATGAATCCTGCAGAAAACTAAGGGAGGTATGGTGTGTCTCATTTTGGAGCGAGTTCGCACGAAGGGAAACTTCGAAGGGGGGGGGGACGGGCTGGGGGGGTGGGGGAAGATTAAGTAGCTGAAGACCGACGCGGGGGAGGGGGGGAGGGGGAGGAAGCAAAACAACACAATGCGGTTCAAATCTAATATGCTGATTATTCTCTTCTGGAAATCACCCGAACAGGTATTGTGGAAGGAGGCAAGGGAATGGGAGGGGGGAGGAAATGTGATAGAACGTTGTTTCAAAGCTATAGTGTTTTTGAATTTAGGGAGGAAGGCGAAAAGTACCAAGGGCGAGTCGATGCTGGGGGGGGGGGGTCGACCAAAGAGTAAAAGGTCATTTCGCGACATTGTC